>JAODKM010000016.1:1279581-1310688 GCA_026780845.1 Petrocephalus sullivani | reverse complement strand
TAACAAAGCGTGGTTAAGCTTGCACGAAATGTTCTTCGATTCTCCCGGAGCCCAAACGCCATTCTCAAATATCACCGTGTTATGAGAACGCGCGGCTTTTTTCCCCTTCCGTGTTCTCGATCTCTTGTCGGGGGCATTCCGGAGGCTGGCGCTTCATCCAGGTAAATGCTTCGGAATAAATGGCACACTGTCGCTGTGGCAGGTCAAGTTTCGAGTCTGATTTGTCACGTGCAAGCCATACACGAGGTATACACATGGCAGCGAAATGTTTCCCCTAGACGACGCAAATACACAACAGAGAATAAATACCATGGAAATACAAATAACTGGCTAGCTATTCAATGGAGAAAGTGAATGCAAGATGAGAGAATACTAACAATAATCATAATCATAATAAAGAAAGCCTTTAAGGCATTAGAATTAGATAGACACTCTATAGTGGCCAGTCACATATTTTTTTGGGCCTACTCTTTTTGCTGCAGTGTTTGTGCAGTTATAGTACAATATTGTACGAAGGTAGATGGAACAACTGCCAGATAGTTTGATGTCTATTATGCCTCTTTGATTATATTTGGGTGAAAAGCCCGGGCATTCCTGTGCGTCCCACACCGTGTGTATCGCGAGCTGACGGACAGCAGGGTCTCCCATGGCGCATTGGGCTCTCCGCCAACACCGCCTTTCAGAGATGGCACCGCCTTTCAGAGATGATTTTCATAGTTTCCCCGGTAGCTGTTGGATGACAAAGGCTGTCCTGGCCTTCGTCACCAGCCTCTGGTGGTGCCGGACTCGGCGAGGCGAGAGGCTTTATTGTGCACTGACCGACGGCGGCCGCGTTTCGTCGTTTGGGGGGAACAAGACGGGCTGCCCATATACAGTCAGATTCCCCAAATCGACGTGTCATTTCAGGCATTTATGGAAAGTCTCGGAAATGGGTCGGGACCAATAAGCTAGCCTGGGGGAAAATAGCGAAGCTATTGGCATGTTTATCTTACACAAAGAGGAAGCCAAGATTTGTCGGCAAATTACTCACAGGTAACACCCTTATTAATACCTTACATATTTTCCCCATCAAACTCATTGAGCATATTTGGTCTTTCCTCCTTATAAAAAAGACTTTATAAACCATTTAAGGAACTTTATTATTTTCAAAGTGAAAGGGAGGGACTTTTCCACAGCAGGGAGACAAATGAGAGGGAATTTTTTTTTTAATAGCTTCACAAGGCAGACATTCGATATCAGGTTAGAAAGGGTTAGTCATCTCTTCTTGTAAGCATCCAGTAAATAGGGGGGAGGCAGCGCTGAGGACCATCGGCGGCCGGGGGAAGCGGGCGGCGGGGAGCGGGAGGGGTGCCCTCGCAGGCAAGCGGCAGCACGCAGGCCCCATTACCTTCGTGGCTAACTATGGCAAGGATGAGCGCCACATACCTCTGCCCACAAACAAACTCTTCCCAACGCTGGGCTTTCGTGTTCAGGTGAGAGGTGTCACACACCTCGCCGCACACTGTTATTACTGTTCAGTTATCATTTGAAGGCTGCTGCCGGCCAGACATGGCGGCCTAGTCTATAACCGTGGAAGCGATTCGCTCTGTGGCGCAAATCTACCTCACCATCTGTTTGTAAAGCACTCTGTGCCACCTGTGATCATTGTTTGTCCTTCGCTGTGATCATTGTTTGCCGTTTACACTCATTGCGCACTAACCCGACGCTCATTTCAGCTGAAGACAATTGGGGTTAAGTGTCGGTGATTTGTAAGCAAACAGACAAAAATAACAAGTCACGAGAGAGTAGGTAGTGTTATAGTTAGACTATAGTT
The DNA here is from genome assembly GCA_026780845.1 of Petrocephalus sullivani. NCBI lineage: Eukaryota > Metazoa > Chordata > Actinopteri > Osteoglossiformes > Mormyridae > Petrocephalus > Petrocephalus sullivani. Next base: position 1,308,875 of record JAODKM010000016.1, on the reverse strand, counting down.
AGACACCTAGACTAGAACCCTAAGGTTGTAGGCTTGAAACACAAGGGTTAATATTGTTCTTTTGTCTGTAGGTATTCATGGTCTGTGTTGCCAAGCATGTTTGGCCCGGTTATTGGAAATACCCTTCAAGACATATTGGGGTTTTTTTTTTCACCTAAAAACCAGTGTCCTTTGATCTGGCAAATTCAGTCTTGTGAGTCCAACAAAGCCACATCTATTAATCTGAGGGCTTGCTGCAGTGTGGGGACGGCGAAGAGAAGGTAGTTAGCTTGGCAAACGCACTTCCCCATCCCACACGTCCTGCACTGACTATCTGATCCTTGTGGGCTTTACCTCCCCAAACTCCCCCCACCCCCTTTCCAGCCCCCATGAGCTCAGAAAAGTGTCCGTTGTTTTCCCCCTCCCCCCACACTCTGGCTGACCACAGATCTGAGATCATTGCCACCGAGGGAGCATCTACACTCCTAATAGGTCCCTGGTAGGTAGGCAGCGCGGGGCTATCGCCCTCTGCAGAGTGCTTCTTGGCCAGTGGGTACTGTCATGCTAATAACCCTGATGGCGTTAGCTCATTAAAGCGTAACTATCTGGATTAACGCTGACGAGGCAGGGTGTTCTGTTCTGAACTAGTTTTGTGAACCTGGAATGTGGAGCACACAGGTACTGTCCTAAACTGAAGACATTTGGCTGGTAGTCCCAGATTACAGATTATACAGCTGTGGCTAGTGGACTTAAGCGGAAGCCTCTGCTGGCTTTGGTGTGGCTTGTGGCACAGTTGGTTAGAACGCTGGGCCTGCAGTCCAGCCGTTGTCTGTTTGAATGCCACGGCCGGCAGAGTCATGTCATGGTTGGTCCCCTGAGCAAAGCCCTTAATGTCAGTTTCTCTGAGGACCCTCGGACCCCCTAGGTCCTTTCACTTAGGGTGACCTTGGCAATTCTTAGTCCAACGAGACTTTTTTTCTTCGCCGCAGTCCAGCTGGCAGAGGAACCTTCTGTCAAGGTCAATTGATTGCAGTTTCGCTCCCAGACCAATATGGTGACTTCTCCAGCCCCTTCTCCCCCGAAACGATGTGCTCTGTCTGCTGGCGGAGCTGCTGACGGTTTTATAGACGCTGTCAAATAAGCTCAGTCTTAAATCGCAGCGTGTAAAAGATAAGCCACATCGAAATCTAAATGGCAGTAAAAAAGAAGTCTATCCTGATGTGTTTTTTTTTTTAAAGGTCACGTGTTAAACTGAACACAAATGCAACACTTACACTAGTGTTGATTTGTAATGCTACTTTATTGTTCTTTATTGGCTATGTTAAACATGCAAGGAATCTCTCTTGGCGGGTATGCTACAGTATAATATACAACATTCAAGAAAATTTCAAGGCAGTTTGCAAATATGTACATATGAAAGTATCACACATCCTTTTTACACAAGACTATAGTACAGTATCTACATGCACATTAAATGTATAGATAAGCCATTTGTCATCAGTAGATCATCCTGAGAGCTGTTGCAGGGAATACCAAGCAGATGCATGCAGTTAACAGGGACAAAATGCACCCCCACAAAGACCTCTGTGTCTCTCTGCCTAACAAACTAATTACGCACACCCATAACTGATTGACTGTCCCAGGCAGGGGATCAGGTAGCTTTCGGTGGCTCACCTTCCGTCATGTGGCTTCACTTCACACACCCCGCCTTCCGCCCCCTGCTAAAACCCCCCCCCCCCCCGCGCTAAAAAACACTGTGGTCCACCCAAGTCAGGAGCTATACTAGGCTTCACACACTTGTCGTTAGGTTGGCCATTTCACACGACAGTTGCACGAGTGACTTTGTGCCCTGGCAGTCAGCTTCTGTGTACCCTATCGCCCCCTTTGTTAGGCGGCCTGAGTTTGATCCCACGCAGCTGTTCAGGAGGACAGGACATGTTCAATTTGCGTAGTCCGGTGTCTAGGGGCAATTAGTGCCTAATCCAAAAGGCTGGGCCAATTAACACCTAAAATTAACAGTGCCTGTTAGCCAATGCCCTAACAGCGTTATGCTTTTCTGTTTTTTTGTCTTCATATACGGAAACAAAAAGGAAAAAAGAATGAAAGGGGGGGTGCAAAAGACATGCACGGGCAACCAGAGGATTTTACTGCACGAGGATGTTCCAGAGCGTTCTGATTTCAAGCTTCAATTTGGCCTCCATCTGGAGTCTGCACAAACGTGGAGGGGGGGGGGGAAATAATAACATCTGTAGCTAAAAAGCCAGACAGGTAGTTAAGAAGCAGATTGGTCATGAATGGATTTTTTTTTGTTCTCTCTCTCTCTCTCTCTCTCGCTCCCTCACTCGCTCTCTCTCTCTCTCTCTTCCTCTTTAAAAAGCCCAGGGGTTAGTATTTCACTGATTACAGGGTCCCTGTGTGAATGGCCGTTTGTGTATTGTCAGAACAAAAGGCCAAGCTTCCTCTAAAGAGGTGTTAGACAAGGGAATGGATTGGACTCAACCATTAGGCTGAGTGGAGCTGCAGGTTGAGGCCAGCTCCAGGGCCACGCAAGGCATTAAGCCACTCCCAGAGCCGTAGCCCGGGCCCTGCAATCTATCTCAGCCATGCCGTGTCAAAAAGTGCACGCCAGGGCTGGAGGGCTTTGCCTGATTACCCTGGTTGGGTTGCCATAACAAACTTGGGCACCTTCATAGCCACCTAAATATTTTGTGCATGTGAATGAGGTCCTCTTTCTTAACTCCCGCTTCTTTATTAGGGTCACTTTTTTTTGGGCATGTAGCTTTATCGCGTCTCTCAGCGTTTCGCGTAAAAATCCTGAAATACAAAACCCGCTAGTTGACCCCTTTGCAAGTAGTTTGATTCACTTGTTCCACGTGATGTCCTTAAATGTACACCATGGACGGTACAGGTCTGATTTACCGGCTAATTTTAGTCTCAGGTGATATCAGATTCCAAGAACAAGAAAAAAAAAAACACACCACTGAACTGGGGTTAGGGGTGGATGCTAACAATGAATGCTGAGTTATTTGAGAAGTACCAAAAAATCCCCCCAAAAAACAACATAGCTTCATTAACTCCTGGAACAATTTTCTGCCACATTTAAAACAAATAGTTTGCTTATTTTCTAATTACCGCAATCAAACAAACTGCAATTAAGCTGGTGTTTTTCATGTACCGCTATGCGAAGATGACAGCCTAAGCGATTACATCATGTGATCTCTGGTACCTACAGGTCCAAGCAGTTCCACCAGGAGTAAGCCAGGGAACACTCTGCTCACATTTGTCATGACTGACTTAAGAGGTACGTTAGTGCGAGTGATTTTCCTCTGACGTCCAGGAAAATTCTGACACATATCCAAAGTCTGCCAGGAAGGCTAGAAATCTGCATTTTCTATGAAAATGTATTGATTAGTCTCAATTTTACTTCACCATACTGGCTTCTAATGGCTGAGCTTTATTAGTGTATTAACCTTTTGTGACTAGTGCATCATTTGAAAAAATACGGCAAAGAAATCTACACAGGACGATAGCTTACAAGCCATACCACGTGACCCATGAGTTAATTGCTACATGAATTGTTACACGTGTTGATTCGTAGTAGAACGATGAGTCGTCTCTCACACCCTAAAGCCTCTCAAAGCCTCCAGGTGTCCTCAATTCAGAGAAAACGACTCCAAGAAATCTACACTTGATGTGTAAAAATTAGCGTCGCTCCTGGCTTGGGGGTTAGCATCAAGGCTGCTCACTGTGACACACCTCTGCGCACTCTCTCCGTCACCCTCTTCACGAGCGCTATCACGACCTCAGTGTGACCCGGCCGTGATCATCTGACACTAGGGCTGGGTGTGGCAACACTGGGGGGGGGGCATACAAATGGGGTGGGGTGTGATGCCTGTTACCGGGGGAAGCGTGCCCGGCACCTTCTCGTGACCGCCACGCTTTCCCGTGCATCTCTCACAGGGTCCTCGCCCACCCCACCCCACACCTAGTGCCACGAATAAAGAGCAGGTTCCCCACCCCCTGGCTGATCTGTCCACGTCGAAGATGAAAGTACAAGCCGATGTGTTAGGGAGTGTGGGGTTGGGGGGGGGGGGCAGCTTTCCTTAAGGAACTGCTAAGTACTTTTGTCAGGTTTAAAAGCCTTATAAGCCTTTGAACAACTGCGTGATTGCCTCTGGATGGAGAGGTCATTGTTGAGTTGTAGGGACGGGCTTCTCTACGCATTCCTACCACCCCGTTTGTACCAATCACCTCCTGATTCCTTCGTCGTTCCGGTAGCGAGTGGCAATTCCCCCAACTGCTGGCCGTTGCAGGTAAAATCCCCTGTCCAGCAGCTTATGAACCCCACCCCCCAAAACACTCTTCTAAAGCATGCTGTGAAACTGCCCATGGGCTGGAAACCTCGCTGGCAACCAAGGGGACAGAATGGAGACATCTCTTTTAATGATATATTTCATCAATTTTTAAATGATTACAATACGTTTTATTTGGCAAATGATTTTTATCTAAAGTGATGTATAATTGAGAACGCAGGATCAGACAGTCCCTGGAGCAACTGGGGGACTGGGGGTTATGAGCCTTTCTTAAGGGCCCAATGGTGAAATCATACGATCAGCTGTGGGATTTGAACTGATAACCTTCCAATTGCAGGAAGAGGGTCGCAGCCCGGCAAGCCATGCACCAGCCCCCATAATTTAATGTCTTCCAGCATTGGGGTGGCTTCTCCTGCTTCCAATCCTGCCAGTTTTTCATACGTTTTAGCGGGACCCAGTGAAAGGGTGCCTGGCTTATGATAAAAGGAGCTGTCACATCAGATCTGGAGGTTTTCCATTAGCAGGCATTAGCAGTGTCGCGATCGGGCGCCGTAATGCTAACAGAGAAATGCAGAGACTCCAAGGCCTGGAAGGTGACCGAATATCGGCTCCGTTGGTGTGTTTAACCCGGGAAGCTGCCACAGGCACGAAGAGGCGGGAGCCCCAGAGTGCCGTCTCACCAGATCTGGTGTGACGCAGGGCGCTTTATAAATGACGCTCTGCCTCATTAGGGCCCCACTACAACAGCCAATGGTCGGCGTTCATGGAGAGACCAGTTAATTTGCACACTCTTGCACACTCTCCAGGCCCGCCTACTCCCTAACAAAGCTTGCTAGTACGGGGTTTCCCAACCCGGTCCTCAGGGACCCACAGATGGTCCACATTTTTGCTCCCTCCCAGTTCCCAGCCAGGCAGTCCACATTTTTGCTACCTCGGAGCAAAAGCGTGGACTGTCTGCCCCGATTGGGAAACACTGCTAAGGGTCTGAGCTTTACTGCGATCAGTACTTTTGATGCGAAATCATTTCCATTTCCTTATCCATCCATACAGCTACCAGCAGATAAAGCCACCTTCTCTGCTCTGTATAAAGACTTCAGCTGGTCATCCAGTACAACACATTGGTTAAATAATATTTGGTGGGTGAGGAACAAAATAAAAAATATCATATATGAATGAATATTATTTTTGGGCACAAAATGAAGAATCTGTCTTGTCTCTTGTCCAAAGCTTGTGAAGAGGGCAGATACATCAAAGCAACCTCCTTCTCCGTCACAGGTATTGTTTTATATTTCGTCACGTTTCAGAGTTTTGAAAGTGACGACCGCCAGTGCAGTGCTGACTGTTTATTAGTATTACAATTGTCGTTTAAGATGCGTTAACGTTTTTAATTTTTCGTTCGCCTTTGTACATTTGGTTTTCGGCAAATGCAATTATTTGTTTGTATTTCTAAGACAGTATCCTCCCTGTAATTAAAGGTAAATACATAGTAATATTTGCAAGGATTATTGGTTATATGTGTTGCCACGATATATCTGTTAGTGGGCATTTGACCGACATAAACAAACAAACACATCGCAATTTTGGGATAATTAATGTGATAACCATGTGGGATTCCGTTAAGCGTGATTTTGGTAAGTTTTAGTAAAAAAACTAGTTACTGGTTTTATCTATAATTTATACTACTATTTATCTATACTTTTCGATAGCCCAACGTACGTTTCCTGATTTTTTTGTTTTTTATTTGGTCAAACAAGAAAAACAACTATTACAATTTGAATTGTACTACAAAGGTAAATCACACAATGGCACAAATCCCTGGGTGGTATCTGCAGCCATTACTCCTCGGGTTCAGAGGCTCCTGTAAACACGTTCACACCCCCTTTCATTTAAATGCGTAATCAGTTATAGCACATTATTGAAAAATCAAGGCTGACAACAACCTGCATTTCAATGCTGTCTGGGAAGCTGGAGTCGAATCCACAAACCTAGCGGGTTCCAGCAGAGAATTTGCCAAGGCAAAGGAATGTGGTTTTTTTTTGTCAAATTTAAAAAGGTTCTGATGGTATTCCACTGTCCGTACTAATCGAAACATAATAAAGTATCGCGTCAAGAAGTATAATAATGACACTAATAACGACGATAATAATGATAATAATAATTTATTTTTTAAATATAACAAATACTGCTTACTTTTAAACATCTAAAATCATGCAGTTACTTTGCCATGTCTTCGAAAGATTATCCACATTCAAAAATTAAATACCGAATGTATTTGATGTAGAACAAATCCCTCAATTTGTAACCCCCTCGCCTACCTCCTCCCAGAGCATAATCATCCCGGCAAGAGGAAAAAAATCTTCAAAACCGATGGTCTTTCATAGATTACCCTATCAGGTGCAAACCGCTGACAAGTTTCCACCCACCAACAAAAAAAAACCTCTCAGTGCCCAAATCCAAAGCCGCAGACACTTCACTGACAAGCATTACTACATCTCCCGTGCAAGGAGGACCGGGCTACAACTTTTAATGCACGTTTTTATATTTGCTTTTATTGGATAACAGTCAAGTTTCGGCTGAGAGCGAGGTATTTGCGATTTGTTCTATTCGCCAGTCATGTTCAGCTATACAATTCCCTTGTTTTTTTGCGTCTGAACAATAGACTTGAAGATTATAAAGTGATCTACGCAAGGTGTACATTTTAGATGTGCCCTGCAGGTATATTCGGGATTGAAGTTCCTGTGATCTTCGGAGCAGCACACTTTCAGCGTGCCCCCCACTGGATTTTAAAAAACAGAAAACAAGGGTGAACCTACAAAGCACTGCTTACAAATTAAATACTTCCCGAGCTCGTCCTCCTCAATTCGCGCTAACCGGAGTGAGAAGACCGGGAGGAAGATCTTTTGCTTCTCTCTGACAATTAAAAAGAAAAAAAAACTCAAGGCGGCCACTAATGTTGCACATAGTGGTGCAGAGTGACTTCATTAATCTATCACCACGGTGGGACTGCAGGTCTCCTGCGGGATACCGTCTGTAAGGACGCCGGCACTTCTTTCTCCACGCATCTGCCTGTGGTTTTTTAAAAAACTGTGGAAACAGGTGTATTAGGACAACTCAAGATGTGCCTTCTCCCTTCAAGGTTCATCTACGTGTAAGGTTTCCATTTTTTACTCCTTTGCTTTTAGCCGGGTCGTACATTCTTGCCTATAGAAGTCGCTAAAACCTAGCTTTTAGTTACCGCCCAGGTACATACTTTTCCGCCTGTAGTGATTTATCTTCTGCTTTTTCTCTCCCCCAGGTGTTTACAATTCCTGGTCCTCTATTTCCAGCTACAGGTAGGGATATTAACATGTATAATGTTATTCCACGGCTTAAGTTTCGCACGGATGAGCTGAGAATACATTTTAGTGGGGAAACAAAAACCCAAATGATCTAATAGCGTACCCACAATAAACAGTTAATTATTACTGTGTAAATAGTGTTCGCGCGTCCGGCGCTATTCGCCCGTGGTTTGCCGCAGTCCCGAAGTGCAAACGGCTTTTTAAGAGTTCTGATTTCTACGGGACCTCGTTTTACGATCCCGTTAAACTGCATCAAACAGTTGTGCTGCTAATTAATATAGCGTGCGGTTTAAAACAATATGGATAAAAAAGCTTTGCATATGAAAAAAAAAAATATGTCTTTTATTTTAAGGCGTGAGTGGATGTGCATGTCATGCGAATATTATCCGTTTAGGTATGCAGAAATGATGACAAGATTGCCAGATTTTCATTTTCGTTACCTGTGACTTTTTCTCTGCACCGTGGCAGAAATACTGACGATGAAAATGCCGCATGTTTGCTTTTTGCTGGCTCTCTGATCGTCAGAGCGGCACATGCGTCCGTTTGGGGATGGCAGCTCACATGTGACGGGGTGACGAGCCCTGTGACCGCAAAGAGATTCTTACGAAAAGATCATTTATTGAGATAATCAAGGAAACTCTAAATTTGACGCAGATTAATGATGGCACAGTATCCAGCTTGTAAAAAAACCCTGCTTTTCTAAGCCAATTATTATTTTTTTTAAATGCTACGCAGATAATGTGCGTTAAGCATAATGGGAAGTGGCTGGGGTTCCGCGCGCCTCCGGGTTGCGCAACTCGGAGTTCTGCGGGCTACCATTTAAAGTAACGAGTATAAAGCGCTATAATAATGCGTGGATTTCTAAGGTTAAACTTTTGATAGAGAAAGGGTCGTCAGTTCATTTTCTTGGTTCGATCTGTTGATTTTTTATGTATTTTAAATTTTTTCATGGTAAGCAGCTTTTTAAAACTAGGTCTAAGATTTTTACTATTGTGGTGGTTATACTATATGCCCATATAACGATATATATGAGACATTATTGCGTGTAATACACGGCAAAAAAACTACTTTAAAAATCCAAAGGTTTCTCCATAAGCAATTATTTAATTTGTACTTATGATCACTTCAGAAATGTGGAATACATTTCTGAGATTCCTACTGTCCACATTATTAATATATTTATTATTCTGTCGTAAACTATTGCGATAATCTTGGCTGCATTACTGGGCTGTCTTTAGGCCTATACATAGATTTAAAATACCAGAATTTTTATTTTCGCACCTTTTTATGAGTATGAAAGGTAGCTGTTTGCGCCGATTTCCACGATGGGCTATTCAATAAATGTGACTTTAGCGCCCTTCAGCAAGATGTTTTAGTTCAGCGCAGTATTTCATGAGGAAAATCCCCAGCCTCTTAAATGATGAATTTGCAGAAAAGTGTGTGTAGCATACATACTTGTTTGAAGTTCTTCAAAGAGAGAAAACGACTGGTATATTAAGAGGCGAACAAGCTCCGAGGTTTATACAAAGTTATTTTTATAAGGTATTTAACTAGTGACGCACTCAAACGGTGTTTAATTCGTAGAGAGACACACTATTCCCTTCTGCTACATGTGGACTAATTGGTCAAACAAACATGGTCTTTGGACTATAATAACGAGACGCGCGTAAAACTAACCAGGCCGATAATGAAAACAAGACAAAACAATGTTATATAAGTGTGTGTACTTTAATTTTTCAAAATGGCATAATTAACAACACATGCTCAGTCTGGTTTGGATCAGTTTGCCAGTAATTAAAACACTAATGTTTTAGCTCATTTATGCTGTTCTCATCAGATATATACACAATATTTATATGAACACAATAGTTTTTTATATAACAATTCTTAACTGTTAAATGCCACAATGGCAGGGTGTCTGGAATACTGTATAGCTCTGGGGGTAAACATTTTTGGCCCAAACACCCCACCCACACACACACACACACACACATGCACACACACACACAAACACACACACACACACACACACACATACACATACACACATTTGATGTGAACTAAGATCTAGTAGTTTTTAATATTCTCCTGAGATGGTTGAGGTGATGGTCACTTCACTTACATCCCACTTGGGCTGAATTCTGAAGTCATCGGGCTGAAGTCATCATGATTTCAAATACAAGAAAACATGTAAATGACATACTATTATTGACATGGTGTAAGTCGCACACGCTGAACATGCACATTAAACATATGACATGTTTCTGCTCATAAAAACTTCCTGCATTACATCTTATTTGGACGTTTCTTAGATGATTGTGAAACATGCAATATTTATTCTAATCCTTTTAATTTTTATGTTTCTTGTATAATAGGAAAGTTCATAACATAACTTTATATATATATAACACAGGATCCTGCATGTTTCATTGTTTGCCTTACCTTCTATCCACAGTCGAGAAGTATTACCCATCTCAATGCTAAGACCTTTTTTTTTCCTTTGTGAGCGGGAGTGTACTTTGTCTCTGATTTGGTAAACGTCATTAATTTGCCGAACTTAAAATAACATGGACTCTGAGTGTATAACGTGTATTTAATTAGCCACTTGAGAGCAGCGGCATAAAAGGCCATTACTAGCGGTTACGGAGCGGCACAGCTGGGGGACTGGGGATGTCGGCTTGTGCTTGAGGTTCCAGGAGGTGAAAAATGCACATTTCTCTTTATCATCTGCACATGGCTCAGCCGGAGAATACGCCGACACTTAGAGGCGACTTTCCTTAGGCGTCGAGCTAAGTTCCCAGCCACTCTCCCGACGTCCTACGCCAGTGCAGCGGGAGAGCAATCGATCTGCAGACGGCTGTTAGGCGGGTAAATGAGGAATTCTTTTGGATGGTGATGTTTCAGTGGGCTGGTTTTTACGGCTAGTGGTTCTCAGCCACTGCGTCCTGTGGCTGCCTGATTTATGGGTCGTATCGAGTCGTGTCGCTCGGTGTTAACCTCAGACTGATACTCTGTTTAACCGCAGTATTATAGGTCGGGGTACTTCAAGTGCGCGCGCGGGGGGGGGGGTTTGGCAGAGCTTTGTGTGACCCCTTTGTCACAATTTGGCAGCTTTAGGGAATACTGCCAGATAGGAATTTAAGTTTGTCTATCGGAATCAGAGGAATAGTGTTTCAGATGGGCTGGGGGAGCTGCTAGACCGAAGGGGATACTTTTATACTCATACTGAAGTGTTACTGGGCCATAATTGTACACATTTACGGTTCCTGTCTTGCATTATCTTACAGGAGTCTCAGCAGAGCACGGCTGACTTCCGGGTTTACATCGAGAACCACACAAGGAACCCGGATGACCTGAGCCGCAAGCAGATTCGAATCTACCAGCTCTACAGCCGCACCACGGGGAAGCATGTCCAGATCCTCGGGAAGAAGATCAACGCCAACGGGGACGATGGGGGCAAGTATGGTACGGGAGTGTTCTTGTGCACTAGGAAACACTGCAGGGACCCCGTGTTTCCAAAAAATCACGTACACCTGACCAAGCAGGACTATCCTGGATGAAGATGCTTAAGAGTAGGACTAGCTATGGCAAGTGATGTAGATCAGTAAAGATGAATGGTAGTTATGGAGAAATTTGTAGGAGCGTGACTTTGAAGACAATATTACCATAAAACTCTCAGAATATAGTACTGAGTTTCCAAACCTCTTCAATGTGTGTTGCCATGCTGGTCTTTAGCAGAAATTATTAATAGCGACCTCTTGCCCTGAGAAATTTTTATAGAGCTTGTAGGCAAATTCCTTAAAATGTTCTTTATTTATCAGTTGTTATTTTGGCCTTGTGGTCATTTGGCAATTAAAAGCATGCCCTTAATAAAACAGCTGGGCGGTAGCTGGACATTGTGCTCAGGAAAAGTTTACGAATGTGTAATCAATGAAGAATCATTAGTGGCTTAGTAGGCATTTATATAGTCAGTGTTCTGTCACTCTTTCACAACATTGCTGATTTTGGGCATATAACCTTCTAATGTAAACCATGTAGTCATTTTCTTATAAGTCAACATTAATTTATTGGCCAGATAGGATATCTTTATTTTTGGGACATTCCAGATGTTGAGCTCAGTGATTTTTGGAATCCCAGGTGTATGTGTTGTTGTAGGTGTGTAATTTTTGCAGTTACGTTGGCTGGTGTGTTCAGAATGGCCAGGAGTTACAGAGTTACCAGTCCAACTCGTGCTTATGAGTTTTTTTTGCAGGATCCTGGAATGTTCAGTGCGACCAGGTGTTACAGGTGCTTAGGCTGGTAGTGTGTTCAGGGGGGCCAGGTGTCACAGGTACTTGGGATGTTAGGGTGTTCGGGGGGCCGGGTGTCACAGGTACTTGGGATGTTAGGGTGTTCAGTGGCGCCAGGTGTTACAGGCTTGCAGGCTGGCGGTGTGTTCAGCCGAGTGGCACAGAAGGGTGGGCTGCCTCCCCCGCATGCTTGTTAGGGCTTGAGTTGAAGCAGAGTCAGACATTCCCATAACTTCTGCCAACAGTACTCCCACCTCCCGCACCGGCGCTCATTAACATACGTCTGTGCTGCCCGTCCCCATCGGCCAGCCTCTGCAGCATCGCGGCCCGCCCCCCCTTCCCCTGCGAAAGTGGAGCAGCCTGGGAAGTCACTGAAAGTTACAACCGGTCGCAGCCTCCCCACACCCATTTTTCCGGATCTGTAGCGAAGTATATTAGCGCAATATGTCAGTGTTAAACTTGTCAGTACTAAACTGTTGACCTTTTAATTCATAGGGAAGGATCTATTTTAGTTTAAAAAGCAGGTAGTGGGGTGATAGCAGTTCCAGTTGCAGGGGACGTTTTCTTATAGGTATTTAATTCAGATTGCTTAAGTAAAAATTTGTTGTGCACAGTAATTTGGGGGGGGGAGTTATGTATGCAAAGAAGTAATGACTTTATATTAATAAAATCTAAAAATTTTATTGCCATCATGGGGATGATGTTTCATCAGTCATGACTGATCTACAGGCATCTAAGTGATGATGACATTGCAGAGATAAAGATTGGGAAATACCAGCAGAAATATGAGCAAGCTTGACTTATATCGCCGATGGAGGGGTATCACCATATTTGTCATGGAGCAGGAGGTCGGAGACTGTGTGAATGTACATGTCTGACCCTTTCATGCTTTCCAGGCCAGGCACTTACTGAGGCTGAGTCAGTCGTCTCCTGTAATGTTTTTGCCTTTCCTCAGCAGTAGTGCAGTTTCTGTTTTTGATCTGCGTAACTGCTTAAAAGCTCCCCTCCGTTTAAGTGTCACCATGTTCTGTGTGTGTCATCTATTGAGTGAGAATGTTTGACCTGGTAAACGAGTGCACACCTAGTTAATCTGCAGCACAAGCTTTCTCAGGGTTCGGGCAGATTTTTTTTTGTTCTTGAGAGTGTGTGTGTGTGTTGGGCGGGGGGGGGGGGCAATGTGGAGGGTGGCAGGAGATAGACCCTCGGGGTATGTTTGAGAATGAAAGCTAGTTGCCCCCCCCTATTATCACTGAATTCTCCATGCATATCAGTCTGTCTGTACTGCTTCATACATAGTATCATCTGGTCCACTTGAGTTCCCTCAACAGTGCCGACACGTTGTGTAAAGAAATATTCTTTCATGGCGTAGAACATCCAGACTGACCATATTGTTTTGGGTATCTGAACCACAAATCCCAATAGCATGCTTTCACAGAGAAGCAGCCTGTGCTCTGATAGCGAGCCAGTCACACCTGTGGAGTTAAGTAACACTCCTTTCCTGTCACCTTCCAGCCCTCCTCGTGGTCGAGACGGAGACATTTGGGAGCCACATTCGAATAAAAGGAAAAGAGAGCGAATACTACATCTGCATGAAGAAGAACGGCAAGATTGTCGGAAAGGTGTGTGCCGTCCCGGCCCTGGCATTGGGGCATTGGGGGGGCATGTTTTTATTTAGTGAAATCCCATTTGACCCATACGGAGATCAAACACTAGCTACATACATGAAGCTTGTTCCCGTGTAAATATTTAGAAGTTTTACCCAGACGTAGTGCAGATGGGTGATATAAACTAGGTTATTAGACATTGTAAAGGGGCAGTTGGATATTTCAGCACTAAAAGAGAAGAGTATCACAGTACAAAACATTGATAGCATCAGAATGTTATTATTATTCTAAGTTTTTTGGTGCTCTAAAACTATCCACTACAACTAAGACACTGAACATTTGATGTAAAGTGGTTTTTGGGCAAGACACCAAAATACTTTTCAGTTTCGTGTAACCTATTCAAAGATTCTGAGTAAAAAAAAAAACTGAAATATTCAATGAAACGTGCCTCAGTTTCAATAAGGGCTAGCTTAAGGTCAACACCTATTAATTATTCTGAGACCAGCTAAGTCCGATTACATTGCATGTACCCCATGCACATGTTTTCACGATGACACTTAAGACTGGTATTCACAAATTTATACAAGCTGTCATAGTTTTCCAAAAGGATGCACTGCAGACAAACCTGTACATTTTTGTTCCAGTTGGAACAACGAGGATCAGTTATGTAATCTGTGAAAGATATGTTTACATTTCAAGACAGAACCACAAGAATTATGCAAAGTCAGGTCACAGAACCAAGGAATTGCTCCATTTTTTTCGCAGAGAGCAGCGATACGGTGGAAACTGATACAAATAAAGGGATTATTTTCTTAATTCTGGTTTTATTTTCCGTTAAAATGACTGTAAGTGGTAAAAAGACTAAAGACTAAAGACTAAAATGCCAGACTTAACCTGCAAAAATCTTGCTGAAAATGTTCTAGTTATTAAGAACAACTGTTTTATCCTTACACTTAAATTACAGATTTAATGAATTTTTATGGGGATTAACGGTCAAATACACTAGCTAGTGTAGCCTTTCTTAAGAGCCTGAGAACTCGCCACTGAAGATTCATTGCAGATATACCACTCATACACCAGGTGGCACCATTTAAAGCAGTTTATTACACTTTTTCTAACTGACGAATCATGAGCATGCAATAGACTGTATTTATTTTACTAAGTACTCATGCAATGTTCTGGTGAAGCTTGGGTGCATGAACAATGGACTACGTACCAGTCACTAAGAAAGTTAATGAATGCAGCTGAGAGCAGCTAGTGCTCCAGTCAAGTAGTCTCAAGGTGACATGTTTTATATTCCCGGCTCTGTAGCTAAGCCGGCGATAAACACATTCCGAATACAACAGAATAGTGAGCATTTTATCCTCCGCTGAAAGACACATTCCATCATTTCCCTAGACTGTTTGACATAGAGTGAAGTATCAAGAGCAGCGTCAGTTTTGAAGGCTTGGGGGTTGGGATGGGAGGTATGTTGCTCAAATGCTTTCTCAATGGGCCCTACATTTGGATTCAAGAGGATTCGGGAGCTTTTTTGTCATTTGTGCAAGTGCAAGTAAAATGAAATACAGTACTTGCTCCTGTGCACCCCTTCAGACATATAACGATAAATATTCAGACATGTAATGATAAATGTCAATAAATAGCAAATAACAACCAAAATGAGGACCGATAACATACATGCATACATACGATATACGATATACAAATAGAATAACATAATATCTACAGTATACAATATCATAAAAGCTTGAACAGTCTTATTTATTCATTAGTAGTTTTAGCGTAAGATTAACTTGAATTAGTTATGTTCGGACGCATGTGAAATTGGCTGGCTCGGTTGTGATGCTGCTGGAATCCTGTAATGTCACGGTGCGGCTGCGTCTCGGTGCGTAAACTGTTCGGGGCCCTGTGACGCCACCCCCCCACCGTGCCTCTACCCCCCCCCTGCATTAGTCATGGGCAGAAGGGGTGGGAATGTCGGCACCGGGCGCTGCATGTCTGACAAGTCCATGTTTTGCCCGTAGCTCGACGGGAGGAACCAGGAGTGCGTCTTCGTGGAGGAGTTCCTGGAAAACAACTACACGGCGCTGGTCTCGGCGAAGTACAAGGGCTGGTACCTGGGGTTCAACCGGAAGGGTCGGCCCAAGAAAGGCTCGCAGACCACCCAGACCCAGCAGGAGGTGCACTTCATGAAGCGCCATCCCAATCGCAGGCTCGACCCCCTGGAGGAGTTCCGCTTTACCACGGTCACCAAACGGACGCGCAGGGCACGGCGCTTAAAGCCCATCTCCGCCAGCAGCTAAGGGTTCGGGACCGAGGCCTTCCCGCATCACGCTCGAGAGACTTAAACGACGACCACGAACTTTAAAGAAAAAGATGTTTTATTTTTATACTGGAGGAGCATTATATCTCCCAACTGCTGGATGTTTCTGGGTTAATATAATAATAATTATTTGTCGAATTTTATTTATACTGGATAGACTGAGGAGGAGACCACGCAACAATATTTTGCTATTATGACGTCACGGTAGTAACAGGAAGCGAGCATGTTTTCTTGTGTTGGGGAGGAAGTGAGGGACTCGCATAGTCAAAAATTCAATAGAAATCCTTCCAGATTCACCCCCCCCACCCCCAAGGATGGATTCCCACAGAGGTTGAACATTTCGGAGACCAAAATGAAGCAAAATAAGGTGGCATGTATCAATGACATGTTAGGTAACTCCTTAGCTTTAAGTGCAATACTTTATATTAGAGCTCTGCATTCCAACATGGCTGCCATTATCTTTTTTCTGACAAGTGGCCTTTCCTGGATGGAGTGCCATCATGAACTGTACACTGTCCGTTTTCTCAAGTTTGAGTTTTTGTGCAGCGTAGGATTCTGCCCGACGCCATGTGCCATGAGTAGCCTCCGTTCAGGAGACGGCAGGATCTGAAGCGAGCAAGTATTTGTAACTGCTGGACTAGTGGACTGACCTTAAGACTGTCGGAGCCCAAAATGGCCTGTTTGTTGGTGGCAAGAAAAAGATCTTGGTAACCCGGACTGGAACGTGATCTCAACCATCTCCATGTTTCCCCAAATCCTGCTAAATCTTTTGTTTGTTGCAATTATGACAATTTAAGTATGGGTTAGTGCTAAAACTACCAACATACACACAATGTCCCCACAGAATTTATGTAGCTCTATTTTCTGTTTTGGGTCCTGCTAACTCTTCCACCTCCTCCCCCAGTTAAGATAAAAACCCATACATATATAAACATATATTAGCTAAACCAGCACGCAAGCGTGTGTCGTAATGATTCGATGGGTCAGACTTGTCTTATAGTGCATTCCCTTTGAAGCTTAAGTTCACTGACGTATAAACAGCTCTTACCTCAGATGTACGTAGGTATCCAAAGGCAGGACATGTTGGCGGTACCTGAATCTTCTTCCTGTTTCAGTGACATACAAGAAGTAGTTTCTTACATTTGATGATCACTTTCATGTTTAGGAAGGAAAGTGAACTGTGAGGGAATCCACAACGAATGGGTCAGATCCAAGAGACAAAAAATATAGACATATGTGCTGATGAAATTATTTCATCTGTCACCCCACCAGAGAATTATCAGTTATACTTAACGCCACAGAATATTATTAAATAGTATTATGTGAGGCCAGGTCCTGTGTCTCTTGTTTTCCTCCAGGATAAATGTATCAGAACTGGTTATTGCAGAACATTGTGGAGGTATGGGCCCCAGAGATGGTTTGAGGCTTGGTGACAGCCATTTTTCAGGTGGTTCATGGGTAATATTCTGGGTTATGTACTCACCTACCACAAGGCTGTTCTCTGTTGTGTACAAGATGCTACTAACAATATGTCACATTTATGATTTTTAAATGTATGCGGAAATAATTTTTATGACTATTATAAAATATTTATTGCCTTTCTTTGTAAATACAACCCGATGAATTTATTTGGCCTCTGTTAATAAAGTGAGGACTATATTTAAAAAAAGAAGCCATATTTGTCTGCTTATTTATGCCATTTAATCTAGAAATATTTTCTTGGATTTGAAGGGCACTGTAGTGCTCTAGAGAAAGAGACCAGACTGTTTGCCCATAATATATCTCATATATATACCTTGTAAGTTTGTACAAGGGTCTCCTGCAAAGGAAAACAAACTGAAATATGATGGATCTTAACGATTAATAAGTGATTAATAATACCGACATATTATTTACACTTTATCACCTTGTGGGGAAATCCCCTTTTTGCCTCCCTCCCTCCCTCCCTCCATCTCGCCCTCCATGACACACGGACACACATGTAGGTGAGAGCGAGCTCGGCAGAGGCACCCATGGAGCTGGGGGCTAAGGGGCCTCGCTGGAGGGCCCACAGACGTGATTAGTCTCCCAACATACATTAAGGGTCAGGGAAGACATGCGTCTGACTCTGCGGGGAGGAATGGCATGCTGTCGTGTCTGTTATTGCCAGAAAATGCCCAGTCTGAGTACCTTGGCGTGGTTTGCCATGCTGCATCGCGGTTGGTAAGGACTTCCTCTAAAGCAGGTGTATCTGTTTACTGCGGGAAACAGACAGTGGAGTGTCTGCTTTATTAAGTCTTTCTGACTTAATATGTCTATTGACAGGGTGCCATAAGAAAACTAGAGTATCCTTCCTGATGACCTCATCAGTCTGCTTTATGTGCCAATAGTAGGTATGATTTGGGTGATAATCATACTTTTATTCTTATATAAATCCTTAGTATTTCAACTGAAGCTTGCAGAGATGACGGACTGTAGTGTTATTTTAATTTCTTACACACATGATTTCCCTTGGGATAAATAAAGTATCCATCTTTCTGGATTCTTCACAGTTAAAATTGCTCCTTTTATTGTTCTAAGGTCTTGCTTTGCAGTATATTGGGCCATGACCGCATTTATGACGGTATGCTTCATGTGGGTTTTAGGAAACCCTTAAGTATGTGAGCGCCTTATTAAATGTGATTCCTTCTTTGATGTAAAAGGTGAATGTCCCGGCGAGCACTAACGGCATTCGCTAACGGCATTTCCCAGCAGGGCCGTCCTTTTGAGGAAGACTCTGAAGTACGCGGCGAGCAGGCCGCAGCAGTGACAGGGAAAATCCATGGCGTGGTGGGGGACTTTCCCGTAGCTAAACCGAAGAAACACCTCAGCGTAAGAAGCCTCTTGTGCAGGCTCTGGGACACCCCGCCTTCTCGGGCTGAGGACCCCTCGGAGACGCCAGGCAGCAGCGCACATGGGGATGAATCGAGAGATGGGAGTCCATTATGAGACAGTCTCTGTTATAGAAACCAGCCACCCGCTGGCTCACAGCCAGTCCGCCAGGAGCCCAAATGTTACCCTAGACACAGACGAAGTGGAAGAAAAGCCTCACAATGGTTCATATTCCTCATTTCATTTGCGGCACCCAAACGTTCACCAGTGGAATCCGTCTGATGACAATTCAGAGATTACAGCACTCAAGTAATCTGTGTATCAGTGAAATGTTTAAATAAGAATATGTGCATATGTGCTTTCTTAAACAATGGGTAATTATCAATTGATATAATACATACAATTTACCCAAAAAAAAGAGCTGTTGAGAAATGCACACAAGCATGGTATGTCAATGTTCAAAACTGTTGTTTAAATTCAACACAGCCAAAGGTCTAAAAGAAACTTGTCTTGAAATCTCTTTGCCAAAATCATATATAGTATAATGGCCAAATTTGTTTTCCTCTAAGATGACACACACACACAAGCGTCTTGTAGGGGGACCCAGCGGGGTCTCCATTGTTGAGGGGGGCAGCATGACCCCAGCACCGTGTCCTTATTGCACCAGCCGCACACCTTCCATGACCCCTGGGCCATGTCTGAGGGGCATCGAGAGCCCCTCTCTCACACAATGGCGGGCGTGCGGGTGCTGTCGCTCACCGAGGGGGGGGGCACTGCGCGTTTACTCAATAGCCGGCTGGGGGAAATGAAGAAAAAAAACGGAATATCAGAGGAATTTGCCTCCAAAATTCCGGAACTGCAGCCACTTAATGCTGTTCCACGCTCTTGGAAGAGTCCTGATGCGACCCACTACTCCTCCTATTTTTTATTTTTTTAATGCCAAAATTAATGTTTCTGTACATGAGCGCCCCTTCGACAAATCTTTTCCTAGAAGATGCGGGGTGTTTCGCTGCATTCCAAGGCCCCTTGGGTGGACATATACTGTTTTGCATGAGCGTGGTGTTTACATGAGCCGTCAGACTGAAAGATGGCAGTTTTTGGGGAAAAATGCCTCTTGTTTAACTTGTTGCTGATGCTATCAGACACCCTACAGTGTGACTAGCTACACTAGACTACAGCTTCTCCTCGCATTTGAAAGTCTCGCTTTTTTGAGCAAAAAAGAATGTCACGTGACACACAGGCCGACGGCAGCATTATATCTGGAACTGAATTCTCAGCCTAAAATATAAAAAAGCAATGACAATGCTACAGTTTTTCCCCCCACGCTCATCAGTTTTAGCCTATGAGCTTTTAGCCACTGTGGCATTTTAACCTAGTATTTTTAATTCACAATGAATAAATAAATACATAAAAAGTCTCCTGTGCTGTATTCCAGTAAATATAACACTTATGTTCAGGAGATGCTGACTGGCATAAAGAACAAAAAAAATCCCCTTGTAAATTTTTTGAGAAACCAGCATTTAAAACCCACACACATTTATTCTGTTATGGTCCAGCGAGTTCACTACTTTGATATTATGCAGCTGATATTTTCACTCTCCTGGCTCACGTTTCACACCCCAAATGAATCATCACTTACAAGTGAAGAAACAAAATAAATAACTAAATAAGAGTAATATTGCTTGTCAAAAACCTTCACTATAATAACAATTAGTGCCCCCACAAGATGAGATAAGCCAGAAACAGTTAGAGACCGAGATATCTCCCTAACTGGCTGATCTAGATGGGATTAATATTTGAAGATTGTGGCATAACATTTCCTTAAGAGTGAATGACATTGTTTTTTAATGTTACATAATGTTCCTTCTAGACTAGCCTGTTAAGGTTTGGCTTGGTTTCATTTCACTGTGTGATATTCATTCAGGTGGCTTACGTTTAACATGTCTAAGTCAGTAAAGAGAAAACGCTGGGTTCCTTTTCTGACCAGAGCTGTTTTCAAACACCAATAGACTTCTGTTACCCATTTTGTATTACTTTATTTGGATAGGTTGTTGCACTATTTAAAAAAGCTCAATCCAAGCTTGCTTATTAAGCAATTTATACCAAAAGCAACAAAACTCAATCAAGGTAAATATGGAGCTAATATGACCAACCTGGACAATTGCCCTCGTTTGAAAACCTATCCATGATATTTTTGTGCAATGCAATTATCAAGCTTTTTTAAAAATAATAATTGCATTGACTATGGCCAATTAAAAGAGTACAAAGTTGCAAATATACTAGTTTTGTTTAGGTAATACTAATTGAAGCTCTGTTTTAAGCTGGCAGACATAAGGAAATCGATGCTTAGCTAATTCTAGGGTGTGGGACGTACTAGATCGTGATAGCTCGCTCGGCAAGACCAGTCTTGCTATCTTGCCTCCCAAGAATGAACTTGGGGGGCAATGAATCATGGGATTGCTCTCTTTTGGTGAGGATGCAACTGACGTATCCCTGACATTTGGGGCGGGGCAAGAACCACATCGGGGGATTTCTACCGCCCTCCAAGCGTCTGTTTTCGAGCATTGAAACGGGTCTCCGGCGATGGAAGATGACGTAAACTGGGCACGCTAGAACGGAAGTATGGGGAAACATGCATATTGAGGAACAGCCCTCATCATCAAGAAGTGGTTCTGTTGCCAGAATCATGAGCACGCTTCACCCTGAACTAAGGGAGATACATGCTTTCTGTAGTAGTTCTTGAAGCCACCATGATACAACCTCAGAGTGGATTCGACAGATATATTAATCAGCCATGATATCCAATTGGCTGTGACAGACATACTGTTAACTTATGCAACATACAGTCTACATTCTTTAGGGCAGGTATGGTTTTAAAAATAAAATGGTAGTAATTTCATGGCATAACTACAATTGCCAGAATGGGGTTGAAGTGGCGAATTTTCAAACATATCCAGTCCCCTGTTGGTGTTGTCCCTGAAAACATCTGCAGATGTCTGTAAATTGGATAAAGTGGCAGTGGAGCTCCTGTTAATTAGTCCACCCTGTTTCCAGCAGCGTTCCATGTCTATTTATAACAAACACCTTTATGTGCTTGAACTCCTGGCAAATGGCATTTCCTCCAGAAGCCAAACAGAAGAATCCATGCAGCACGGCGCTAACCTCTGGCTAATTATACAGCTTCGGCTCTGCAAAGGCACCTGTTCTCTGGAAACGCCGCCTTTAGCAGCAGAACTCGTTTGGCCCCGGCCTCCTGCTAAGCCTTTCTTTTGCCCTGACCTTTGATCACCAGCGAATCGTCCTGGAACCGAACCAATAATTTTCAGATGAAACACTTCAAATCCTTTTTTTTGGCAAATCACACAGTCTTCGTGGCATTCTCTATAGAGGAGCACCTCTGAATTGCGGGCCGCTTTTTACACCTCTAAAAGCAGCGCTGCATTTTACGAACATTTCATTCGCCGAGAAGCAGTGATTCTCTTAGCTGCTTTTTCACAGACCCGAGCTGCAGTGAATCGTTTTCTGAATTCTGTTCCCACGTTTGTTAACTTGAGAATTGACACTTAAGTTCTTTTTTTTTTTGGTTAAACTAGGGGGGGGGGCGGGAAATCCCAGAGGGTCAAGAAACCTTAGCGATCTTTTATAACGATTAAAAAAAACCAAGAAAAATATAATAAGTGAGCAAAAAAGGCTTCCATTGCATCGCCCAGCATTAGGGGCGACACATAAATTAAGCATATAAGGAAAAAAAAAAAAATCTTGCCGTTCTGGAAATGCAAACGTCAGCCACCGCACACTTAATAAGTAGCCATATAGACAGAAAACTCCACATCACACTGGCTGAAATGTAGCACAGTGTTTATCTGCCCAAATAACACTTGCCTCAGATTTTTCTTTTGTGGTTAACCAGAATGGACCGTGAAATAATATTTTTGTTCTCAGCTGTTGGTTGAATTCTGTTTGGTCTGCTACATTTATAGAAGACGCTAGAAATAAGGGCATAGTTGTAAAATAAACACAGAGCCTACAACCATTATTTCCAACGACGATGTAGGGCATCTACGCGGCTGTGGTTCCTATCCTGTAATTTGGGAACAAAACAGAACGTATGTAATTCTGTTAAGTATACCAGCTCAGCTGGTACTGTTCCCCCCGTCAGCGAGCTCTGCTCTGCGCCAGATATCTGCCCTTTGCACTTGCTCTGTTTTCCCATCTCTTCTTTGTGACAATGAGTCTATATCATGTCTCTCTGTCTCAGACACTGCAGGAGCATCATGGGAAATATAATGTGTACCTCAGTAGATGATGCAATGGGTGGAATTAAATAGGTCTGTTTTGTACCATAAATTATGAACATTATTCTGGTTGTGTATCTTTTGCTGTGAAAACAGCAAAAATCATCACCACCATCATATTATTATTAATAACAACAACAACAACAACAACAACAATAATAATGATAATGACACACACCGCTATAAATGTTCCACTTTTGAGGGCAAGTTGAATTTGAGAAACAAACATTAACTAAAACGTTATAAACAGTAAGCAGGGCTCTCTTGCCATGCCATTAAAGTGGGATTATTTAAGGAGAAACAGCTCCGGTCAACTGCCTTGCTCCCTGGAACTGACGGTTCATTCATCCTTAACTGGTGCACTATCTGCTCTGAGTCTGAAACAGTGTTGCCTTCCTGTTCCTTTGCTGACACGATCCTAGGAGGCACCAGCGCTGAGGAGCATATCAAAAGGCTTCCTCTAGCTGCTCGTCACTGCACGAAAGAATTCTAGTAGAACAACCTTGAGAACTTTTTTGACAAGGTTGCAGTGTCGAATGGAGGTGAACGATCAAACACAGCTCTTTGTCTTGAAGTGGTACATTTATATTCTGGTGCTTTACTAAGAAGACTTGAGAAATGCAGCACTTTTGATTAACATACACACAAAAACTACTTGTAATTATTTCATATTTTTTTATTTTGAAACAGAAAGACTATAGTTGTAATGTACATCTAATTCATAAACAAATGCAGTTAGCTCAGAATGTATTAGTGACTGCCTGATGCAGTTTCTTCTGGGCTTTTCTGGTACAGGGGATCATACATATTAATTTTATTGTTATAACAAAGTAGAACACATAAAGATATCTAGACTTTTTTCAGTTTTAGAAATAACTGTCTTTCACGGTGTTTTACTTGAATTGCAAACTTCCAATAGCACAGACAATCAACTAGCAACAGGATCACTGGTTTGCTACTCTTGTAGATGAGACTGTGCACAAAGAATCTTCTGGAATGTCTAAAGATGATGCGGCCCAAGGTCGTATTGTAGCTGGATGTTATGAGATTGGAAAATCAAAGGCAGGATTAAGGGTGAAAGGCTGAAGACAAAATGGAATGCACAGATATTCATGGGCACATGGCACAACATGCAAATCAATGCAAAACACACCACGCTAGTGTTAAGGATGGAACTGGGAGACATATAAAAACTGTATATTCAGTGACAAGGACAGATATGGACTGGCACCATTTTCTCACTAAAACCTTCCACAAGACTAGATTGTAGCTGTAGCTGTAAGATCTCTACCTGGATACTCAGATGCTGGAGAGTATTTTATTCTTGCAGCAGGTATCGGAATAATAATAAACTTGAAAATCCCACAGTGAGAAGACTTGACATATACACTTAGAACAAAAAAATCCCATATTATGGTGTATTCTCGTGAATTCCATTTGTGCAAACGCCACGTGCAATTGCAGCTTTTCAAAGTTGTCAAAGTTTTGCACAACAAAAATACCCATGATGCATTTTTCCCGTGGAGGAACGCAAGTAGGTGTCAGCAAAGGTAAAATGCAACAGTACTTTCCGCGTCCTTTTTGGAAAAATCCTTCTTTCCGCCCTTTTGTTTCCGGACATTTTGGGCGAGATGGGGGTGGCTATCCGGCTTTGGGCCGTCATGCGTATCTTTTCACAGGCTTGGCACGGCCCGCTGTGCGCCTCCACAGAAACCGCCCGGTGAAACTTCAGCGGTCCTCAACAATCCTTCGCCGCCAGCTGCCAGGTGACACACCTCATTAGTTCCCTTTCCTTCTTTCTCTCAGGCCCTCATTGTCTTGAGATATGAGATGAGCCTTTGTTGGAAGTTTTTCCCCTTTTTCCCCAGGCAGGACCCATAATTAGTGCATTGCACAGGGCGTATTTTCTCACAGGACCACGACACAATTAATCAGCATTTTCCCACCAACGCTAAAAGCCCCCTTGACTCTTTCAAGGCCAAAATTTTCCCTTCAAAGAAGCAACGGTGCCCGGAGTTTTAAAGAAGCATTGAGTCGTCACCACGCTTGGGAGACGGAGTAGGGGGCATCGTTCCCTCTGATTACTCTGTCGTAAAAGGGCTGTGGCCGAAACCCCGCCACCGAATGGGGCGCGATGCACCAACGCTGTCTTTCATTTGACGATGGCGCGGGACCACGGAGAAGGATCGGGGCAAGGCCAGGAACTCCTAATGCGCTCTTGCGAGCTTTGCTCTTTGTGGCAGAAGGAAGTCTGTAAGAGCACGCATTTCGACACTGAATAGTGGGCGACTTTTTGTATCTGCGGAACACATGACAACATTTAGAAATATTTTGATATGTTATGAATCGTATAATAATAATAATAATACTTCTAATTATAATAATAATAAATTAAACCTGGCCATACTACATAGCTGTTTGGATCAGGGTTTAAGTATATGAACCAGAACCACATTTATACATCTTTACGTTGTAAATCAAGTACTAAGAGTCTCTAAGAGTATAGCTACTTTCATGACATCTCGGGGGGAGTTTTTCATTAAGGTGGTCGTGCATCACTTCATTCATTCATGTGTTTGGAATCCGGTGTTGAATTACTCTGTAATATGCAAAACAATAACGCAGTTAATTTGTAGCATATTACTTTTTCAGTAATTACAAAATTGTACTTGCTGACGCAGTATTTTAAGTGCAAAGCGCTACTGTCCAGCTACAGAAGCTGCAGAATTATCATATTCATCAGCATAGTGCACCTGCTCTTCTATAGTCTACTACTATACTCTCCTACTATACTCGTCTATACTCTCCTACTATACCCTTCTATACCACTATTCCACTGTTTATTATATCTCATATAAATCATTATAGCATGATGGATTTTTGGAGACCACATTTTCAGAATTGATGAAGTAAGGGAATTTTTGCATGATTTGATTTTATCACAGGTCACGTGCACATTAATGAAAATGGTGTCACTAACCCAAGAGACCTGAAGGGCAGAAGACTCTCAGACTTAAGTGTTTAATTTAAAATTATGTACATTTTATCAGGAATGGGGCTGGTATACAAGCTGGATTGATTTCTTTTTTTGTTTTTTATTTTTACTTTTTACTATTAATCTTTTTGCTACTAAACATAGCATTAGGTAGTTAATGTACTTCTTTGTCAGTAAATATCAAATCTAGATATAAGACAGAGCAGCAGGCCAGCTAATAATGAGTTTTGCTCACATACCACACGCTATCCAGAGGGAGGGACTCTTTTGGTCGTGCGCTTGTTTCGTGTTATCGAATAGTGACGATTGTTGCGACTGGTCTCTGGCATATAGGAGGGCAGTATGTTCAGCCTAATTTCATAAATATTGTTTCAAGGTCATCGGATGCCCTAAAACAAGCAAGCAAATAGCCACAGAGACCCCCCCACACACACATGCACTGTGACACATCGACCCTGTTTATACCCTTAATTATGAGTGTTGATCAGCTGAACAAATGGCTTATGCAAAGGAGCTGGGAGCCAGCCATAACAATATCGCTGTTGTCTTTCCTTGAGCAGTTAAGGGGCAGCTCATAGCTTGGAAATGTGAGAGGGTCAACTCTTTGAAACCTCCCACTGACCCTCCCACAGTGACCCTTGACATGTTCAAACGATTTAATTGGATGGTTTGATAAGAAGAGGTGAAGAGTTTGCATATCATTTCGGGGGCCAGTTCTTTCCCATTAGAGATGCTTCGGTCAGACGTACACGATTCTCACTGGAATACTCAACCAGAACCGAGCACGTAATGAAATCAGAACCTGCTCCCCGCCTGGTCACATTTATCTGTTTTGGCATCCAACCCATACCCGTCACTTAATGTATGGACAACCTATATATTGTCCTGTGGTCTCTTTTCGATATGGAGATATATGCTGTTAAGGTTTAAATTCAGTATGAATGGATGATGGATGGATGGATGGATGGATAGATGGGTGGATGGATGGTTGGATAGATGGGTGGATGGATGGATGGACGACTGTGCTCATGCTCAAGTCAGGGCTTAGCTAGCTACATGCCAGCATTACAGGAAACAGTTGTTCAGGAGCACTTTTAAACACACAAAAGTCATTATGCAGCAGAAACTGCAAAATAAGAATTAAGAATAAGAATGAAGTGATTTCTTCTTATCATCCTGGCAAAATGTGTGGCGAAGTGATTTCTGATCAATTTCACGTATTTAGCAGACTTTCATCAAACATAACGCCCATTTTTTTGTAAAGGGCCAGCCTCGGTCAGCTAACAGTAAAAGCACCCAGCTTACCTGGGGATTCAAACTGACAACCTGCTACCGCGCTCATGCTATTGTTTCCCGCTGACAAACCCTGTTCTCTCCCTCTGCACAGACCCTGGTTTTAATGAACATTTGAGTTTAGCCATCTGTAATAACTGAGAAAACAATTTTAAAATTGACAGTGAGAAGAAAATGCAGCACAGTCATTTGTTGTTGTGTGGCCTCCCTCTCTGACTCCTAGTCTCACTGGAGGGTGGCCACTTAGCATCTTTTGTCTGTCCAAACACTGCTGCTGAAACTGCATTACATCCAAACAGTCACTCCATTGGGCTATTAAACACAATAACGCATTATTTAGGGCTTTTCCATTAGCTTACACAGGCTACCATAGAGAGAGATGCTACTTATTACACACTACAAACTGAATGAGTTTCACAGCATAACAGAATTTTGTATTATTTTATTTGTTTTTATTTACATATCAGATGCTTCTATTCAAAGCATCATATAGTTCAGCAAGCAGGGCCAGACAGGCCCTGTAGTGGCTAGGCCTGAAGGCCTTTATCAGGGGCCCAGCGGTGATATGACTCTGCTGACATGGAGATTTCAACAAGAAACCCTCTGCTCATTGGCCCAGAGTGCTAAGCCACTACGTCACGCATGCGCCTTGCACAGCATTCGCATTGCAATATTAATTACATGTGGTCTGCCTCCTCATC
Organism: Petrocephalus sullivani; assembly: GCA_026780845.1. Taxonomy (NCBI): domain Eukaryota; kingdom Metazoa; phylum Chordata; class Actinopteri; order Osteoglossiformes; family Mormyridae; genus Petrocephalus; species Petrocephalus sullivani. The sequence goes on along the minus strand of JAODKM010000016.1, from coordinate 1,280,895 downwards.
CTACATGGTCTGTTTGCCTCTTCGCTGCATGAATTATCCGTGGTATATATCATATTTGTAATTACATATCAGTGATGTGTGGTGAGGTTCATGGCAGGTGAGCAAAAAAAAAAAACAACTATGGAGTGCTATAGTGAACTTGATTTTCTGATTTTTAGCCAGCGCACCGGCAATAATAGTCTCGTGGGCTCACACGTGCCCCCTTCAGGGAGGCAGAGGTACTGGCTGCCTCACCTGCTTTTTCACTGTGGTTTTGTAAGAGTAAGAGTAACTTTGTTATACACATAACAAAATTAACATGAGCTATTCTATGGAAAGTGAGTGCATATAACATAGGTGTGCAAACGTGACATTGGTGACACACTGAGAAGGCTGGTGCATGCTCGGCCCGGTCAGTGAGGGAGCGCGCCCTGGCAGTTGAGGCTCCTCTCTCTTTGAACCGGAAATATGCAAATTCAGCGATTTTGATTTTAAAAATTGATTTAAATGACTGGAATCATACAAAAATTACATTTTAGCACAGAGCAGTGGACAAATATTAATATTTATTTTATCATTATTTGTTTTTTACTTTTCATGATGACGGGCTCTGGCTCACTGAACCGCACGTCCCTGTCACATATTAATAGAGTTCATTAAAAGTATTTACTACTTTGTATTTACTAATACAATTTTCTGTAGAAAACAGTACATTCAATAACAGATACATTTTTGGATGAGAGAATGTTTTCATGCCACTAAGTCTGAGGAAAAGTTCCAGATTGACTGTGCAGTATGAGACAGGCATGCTTAATTATGTACATTATCATTAAGTATCTCATGTGCAATAGAGGTGGGGGGGGTTATATTTGGAAGACCACACAGCAGCAGTGAGAGCGGCTGTCTGTGGGCCCGGCATTCTGGGGAATAAAGTATTAGATGGACAAAACCAAGTCAGCATCATCTGGCCAATTAATCCATTTTCACCTGGCATGGCTGCGGGAAGCCAGCATGGGCCCAGCAGGCTTAAGACGTGGCCGGGCCCTGTGGTCGCCAAGCAGGCTTTGTCGTAAGGGGCGAGCCAATGGGGGTAGAGGGACACCTCCCGGGAGAGGCAAGTCAGATGAGGAGAGGCCAGGGAAGGCTCCGGGACCGTGCACCTGAGGTCGAGAGAGCGGTCCAGCCGGGTTGATCTGACACATGTTTTCATAGGCCAAGACAAGCATGCTGTCATTGTGGCTCCCCTCCAAAACTAATGATGTCAAGTGATTCCCTAACAAAATCCCCCTTTTTTCCAAGGATGAAAGACTGGGGTGCTGGGTTGGGGGGGGGGGG
>JAODKM010000016.1:1252366-1279481 GCA_026780845.1 Petrocephalus sullivani | reverse complement strand
GATGAAAGACTGGGGTGCTGGGTTGGGGGGGCGGGTGGGAGGGGAGAGAACTCGAAACAGAGAAACAAAAGCTAAACAAAAACAAACTTAGCACCCCGTCCCGGGCCCTGCCGGAGTCCCCGCTGCCAAGTCCTACCCCTCGCCACTATCATATCGTTTTACGCAGAGAAAAGGGCTCACTTTTTATTTACTCTGATTGTTATTGCCAGAATATTGCCTTTAATTGGTGTCCTGGTTTCCCGTGAGTGGCGAAGAGGAGTCAGGGATGATTAATCAAAGTAATGGAGCATAATGATGCCTGAGAGGCCCTGCGACCCAGGTCAGGGGTTGGACAATGTGAACATTCAGCTACTTAGCTTCCTTTGCAACTTTGTGACAAAATCTGTTTGCCCAACACCAATTAAGATGCCTCGCCATTCGCTCCTCTGAATGGATTTGATGAAGGGGGTCGTCCAACGAATTGACATGTCCCTGAGCACAAACAAGCTGGCCTGTGTCCTCGCGGGGATAATCGGTGTCCCTTGCAATGAGTCGCTTCCCAGGGCTCCCCTTTGTGTCCCCCTGGAATTTCTAAATGAGAGGAATCAGGGCCCTAATGGGATTTCTGTGAGTTTTAAACAAACAGAGAGTGGCCCCCTACTGCTAAGCATGTGGCAGGGAACAGCGGGGAACCTCGAGGCCATCTCCCGCCGCTGCTGGCCAATAGGACAGGAGGCCCCGTCCCACGTTTTAATTCCCATCAACAGCAGCTAGTGCCTAATCAGAGGTCTAGTTTCGGTAACCAAAGGTAAGTGCTATTTACTTCCAGAGCTGACGCAGGAGATGCAGAGCACATGGATTTACCCTTTTTACGCCCACTCTCTGTGGAGGACATGAAGTTCAGGTTGTAATCCGTGTCCAAGTTCCGCAGACGCGTTGAAGTGACATGGGATTGTCTGATGTCCCTGCGTCCTCGTGACCCCATTGTGGGGAGCGTGTGGCTCAGTAGGCTAAGCCTTGGTGCCTATAATCAAAAGGTCACCAGTTGACTTCCAGCTCCCTGGGTGTCACAGAAGGTGTCTGTCCTTCATAGCCAAGCTTGCTCTCATGGTGGTGAAAAGAGGATTCCCCCACTAGGGGATCAATAAAGTATCTATTATTATTATCTCATTTATCCAAAGTGGTATAGGATTTATAGCAGGTTCAGATTCAGGTTCAGGTTCAGTTCCTGGAGCAATTTGGTTTTGAGGGTCTTGCTTAAGGGCCCAGTGGTGAAACAACACAATTGATCCTAGGATTTAAACAGGCTATCACAATCACAAGAGCCCTAACTGCAGAGCCAGACGTAATCTCCAGGACACACAAGACTAACTGATCACTTACACTGAGACATTAGGCCTATCATGCCTCAGCACCTTGAAGTTCTACCTGTGTGACAGCCCATAATTGTTGCTCGTCAGCCTCTGTAACTGATGTGTATGGTGACGTGAATGTGAACACTGTGTTTACAACATCGAAAACCAAAAAAAACAATGGTCTGTCTATTTCCGATAGGGGGTGCATGCTGTGTGTAACCAGCCTTTCACCTCCTAGTTCCCAGTTCACCCAATTGCAGCATTACTTGCATTGCAAATAAGTCCCATGACGTAATCATTATAAATAAGTAAGTAGATTCCTAATCATGTGCAAGTCAATCGCAGGACACGTTTTAATAACTCATGGAATTTCACTACGACGGGGAACACAGATGTTAAAGATAAATATTTATGAATTTCACATTCAAACATGTTTCCGTTCTCGTGATGGTGCATACATACCTTACGCGGCAGTGTATGGCTACATCTCTGTCTGTCTGCTAATGTGGTGGGGGTTTTGGTGTGCCACAATTACAGCCAGCAGTAAGCTAAGTCTGCTGTTCTGCTTTACCAGGCAGATAAATGCAGGAGGATGGATAATTGGGCCTTCAAATACGGACTTACTCGCTTCATAATCAGCCTGACGGACAGGCGAAGAAAAGACCACTTAGCGTTTCTTTTTATCAGGGGGACCGCATGTTGGTGAACGTCGTGCAGGACCTCTCTGTCCACCCCTGGGGGGCATTCTAACTGAGGTGTTGTAAACTATCATAATAAATGTGTTTGCAGTGCCTTTGATAAACGGCCCTCGTCGCTCTTTGACAGTCAACCCCGATTAACAGACTACCGGACTTCGGGGGGGGTCGCCTCCGCAAACAAATACACACTCAGGCAAGCTCACACATCGTCGGGTCTCGCATCGACTTCACGACCGCTGGCGACTCTGATCACGCTCTCTGGATCACTTAAAGTGTTTGGACAAGGCAGAAGGTCAAGGTGAGAAGTTAGACAAACAAAATAAATCTTTGCTCAGGTGAACCCTGACCAATGACCTGCAAAGGAGCTTCCAGGAGGCTTTTGAAAGGGGCTTCGCCAACTTGCCATGTCGAAAAAACCTTCTGAAGATTAGAAGAGAGCCCCCAGAGCAGACCGCTGATTATGGTATTGTCTTTGCGAGGTTTAGGTTAGTCATTGTCAGAATTGGGAAGGATAATCATTAAGAGATTTTTTTTTCTCCTCAAGAACTGCACACTCGTGGTGTGAACTATTACATAGATCCCTAAAGCTGTACAAACCATACTTATTAAACACAATTATTCAGAATATCCCTCTACAATCCTTATTTTACAGAGCATAAATAATTAGTAACTGATTGCCTGTGGGCAGGGGGCCTAGCCCCACCCCACCACCAAAGCACTCACATCTCACAGCACTTTTTTTTCTTAATGATGATTTTAAAACCACATAATCAGAATACCTTATACGAAAAAATACTCATGCCTGCATTTGGTTAATTAGAATCACATTTTTTCTGTTAGATTTTCAAAGGATATGTCAACATTTTCTGAAAACCAAATGCCATCTATTTAGTTTAATGTGTGCCGCATACCTTGGGTGTCGATTGAACCAGTGCTGTTCATGTAACAGCCTACGCTTATACCTGAAGCTAAAGCCCAGTTATGTTGTTTTTTTTTTAAGCTGTGCATTGGTTCTTTGGTCTATAAAACTGTAAGCTGAAGAACATAAAGAAGTTAAAAGAAAATTACAAAAAAATATCACCGACATGCTAAATGAGGAGTTTCTTTTTCTTAGCAAAAATATAGAAGGACGCAACCATGACCGTGAATGTGATCAGGGAGATGTATTTTAGTGCCCCAATGCTGAGGACACACATCACCCCGACCGCGGTGGACGACCAGTTGGTGCCCATGTACAGTGAACAAGAGTCACTTCTTCATCCACCTGGAAACATACCCCACACAGCAGGACCCCACATGGAACCCTGCAGGCCAACCCGGGGCTGGGGGGGAGAGCGTGGAGACACTGATGCTGAAATTACCCCAGTGTGCAGTATTGGTGGTACCAAATGAAAACGGCACAGGAGAACCCTGGGCCAGCAAAAGTGCGCAAAGACTTTTTAGAACTGACTAGAACTACAGCACGTGGCACCTATGAAGATATTAACCTAGCTAACATTCTACTAAAACATGAAGATACAGCTTATTCTGAGGCACAGATGTGAAGTTTTCTGTAGTGATAAAAATACTTGGTTCCTACCAGAAATGAAAGTAGGTGAAATATTTAACTATTGCCATTTTTCCCAGTAAGTTTGGTGCTGTTGGTAAGCGGAGACCTGATGGTCTTCTGGCTCATTTCTAACATGATGTGAGTGGCAGTGCCATAAGACTGACATCGATGTTCTCATTTGCAAAGTTCTGTACTTAGGTCCGATTAAGTAAAACACAAATAAAAAATCTGTCCAAGTGAGCACATTTGCCACTTTTTTTGCATGAAGCCGCTGGCTGTCTGACAGCAACAACAACAAGAAAAGTAATAATAATAAAAATAATAACAACAATAAATAAACATTGTAACTGACATACAAAAAGTGAGTTCTAGAATAACTGTTGTGTTATTCGAGATGGATGTGTCATGTGATATGTTGAGTTTCTTTTATCTATGGAGACATTTATAATCTCTAGATATTGCTATAAAACTATGCTAATCTTTCAACATGAAATGTATGTTACGTCGGTTACATTCCCAATGAAATATATGCGACCGTGTAAACGGCGCTATTACACAATTTAATACTTGACACACGGAAATATTAAGCCCTTTGCGGGTCACCCAAGGGTCGATAGTTATAAGTGAATACATCAGAGCTCTGCTCTTCCACTGCTGCGGAGTAGTGTGAATCACTGACACTCAGAAGTGTTCAATAGATAGATCATCACTTGCACTCTCAGCACCGTCACCAAACCCAAACTCTTGTTTCTCTAAAAACACCATAATGTATCTTCCCCTGACAGGCGGCGTTTCAGATCTAACTAACACTTGGCTCCGCGTGCCTTCGCTGAAAAGCATGCCGATGCATTGAACACACATCAGTACTTGCGCTCGGCAAAATCTGCACAGAATTCCCACTGGGGAATTTCCCATGTTCGGATCCTGGCAGGCTCTCTCTGCTTGCGCATCTCCAGCCCGAGCATCTGGGGCACACCTGTAAGCTCTGGCAGAACCTGGGCCTCAAGTTATGGGACGCCGCACCTGGAAGCAGAACTTTGCTGGAGATATTCTTGACTTTTGATTTGGGCGGGCGGCCCTTGATAAGCTCAGTCCCATAGCTCTCTGGGTAAATCCTTGCCAGCAGGCTGGAGGAACATCTGATGTGCAAATGACCCCTCTTTTCCATCATTGTAAGCATACTGGTCTCTTACAAGGCAGAGTAAATGAGGTATTTAAGTGTTTACTGAAGTCCCCCATGCATGCGACCAGCCTCTCCTTCCCTTTACGGCAAAACAATAATTAGAAGAAATAAAGATCAAAAAGCTACATTGGGGAGAGACTTAACAGGGGATCTCTTTATTTTATATCTGGAAGAAAAACAATTGGCAATGAAGATCAAAAGTTAGAGAAGATAAAATACATTTTTCTTTCACATGCCGTATTAGCGTTTTGGGCCTGCATCTTGTTTAGGGGCAGACTGATTGTAAAATGGTACTGAGCCAAGATTTAATCAGGACTAGCCTGACAAAGTGCTTCCCTACTGAACTGTACTTATCTTCATGAGCTGGCAGGGTTCTCATGCAGGCACGATGCAGGTGGGCGGATGGCCGAGGGACCCCACGGCAAAGCCCTGCTCTGCTCAGCGACACAACCCCTGTCTTGCAAACTAGTGGTCTCCATGCTTCTCCTGATCAAAACAACCGGAGATATATGGGGTTAATTGCTACCATCCATCTATTTAATATAATCCCAAAAAATTCTCACATTGAACCTCAAAGCTATTTTCCAGTTCAAACCTACCAACTTTTTATGGCAACATTTAGTTATTTTGCCGCTAACCAGCCCGCTTACACACGTCTCACCATCTCAGTGGTGCAACTTACCAGGAGAATGAGGTCACAGATGAACCTTCTGGCTGATGGTGATTATTCCATGGTGCATTTGTCATGATAAATGAAACTTTGATCCAGGCAGATAACTGTGAACCTGCAGGGGTCAAAACAGATCCTTCCCAGGTCTCCATCACTCAAACGGCTCCCAGCTCTGCTCAAACTTCTCCACATACTCCACAGAGCAGGTTAATGGGCCAGCTGAGGCCCACTCAGGGCTTCTGGGGGGGGGGGGCTACAATACCAGTGCTGATTTTACACTAGAATAACCGGCATGGAGCTGTGTAACTTTTAACAACTGTTTATTTAGTGTAACTATTATACGACACAAATGCAAACAGAAACAACTTATACAGTGTAACATACAGATCAATAACTCCATCGGTTTTTCCAATCGTGGTTAACCAATCAGAATCCAAGGGCTCAATACGCCGTGAAATATACATGGGTAATTCCAGTGTTACGGATGCGATATTAAGATTCATGCTGTCAAAGAAAAAGCCTCCGAGCACGGACAGGCTTAGTATCAAAGCCAGTGTGCAAACCTGTTCCTGTAACCTCACCATGGGTTAAATATAACAAATCCTCAAAATTCATAATTTATATGTTTGAAATATAGAGCATTTTATCAGCGTTATGGATGTTATATCTAATGGACCTTTGCATGGAACTGCACATTTAAACAGAATCAGAATCAGATTAATTCGCCAAGTATGCTGGGGCACACAAGGACTTTGCTTCCGGCTGTGTGTCTCACTAGTACACAGACAGTAAATTACACTATGCCAAAAATGTTTGAAATATACATACATGGGTAACCCACTGTACAAAGTATAAAGTGTGAGGATGGATGCAAACAGAACTACAGGAGGAAATGGACAGACAGGCAGGTGACATAGCTATGAGGGTGATGGCCTAAGGAAAGAACCCGCTCCTATTAAACAGTAAATACTGTGACAGATGTTTCTAACAGCCACGAAGACCCAGACATGGAGGTTTATGTTCCTTGAAGGACATATTAGCCCTTCTAAGAACATTGGCAGCTGTGGACCTAGGAGTGAGGGCTCGACGAGGAGCGAGCGTGCCAGCCTTCAGAGCCGTAGTATTTTGCCAGTGTGCCTGGGCTGAGGTGCCTGGTGGCGACAGCCTGGGTATAGCTGATTCAGCGCTCGCCATTCAACACGCCGGTGGCCCACACAGGAGCACGAGGAACGGAGGCCCTGTGACCAGCCAACTGTGCTGCGGGAGCCGGAGAACAAAGGCTAGGTGGCGTCAGGGCCGGACGAGCTGGCCTCCAGTGCCCCTGTATCCCTGCATCACGCTACCAGCAGGGGACCTTTCAGCCATAGCTGTCATCAGTCATGCTTCAGTAAGGCAACTGTCTCCCTTCTCAAAATATGCAGGGGCTTCTAACATCCAGTCTGCCGCATTCATGAAACGGAAACCTCCTCGGAGATGGTAGCACTGCAGTTCCTCTGATGCAGGATCGCCAGCCACCGTTACTTTGCCTTAAAGGCACTGACATTTGCACAGAGGAGAATACGAAAACTCAGCACAGCCAAATTAGCTACTAAACTGAAGAAACGATGCCCCCCAGCCTGGCACCCCCAGCCTGGCACCCCCAGGGAAGCAGATGCGGAAGCCTGCCAACCAGCACTGCTTAGCCGAAAGATAAAATATCAGTATGCATGATAAAGATGGAGAGACGCAGCAAACGGCAGAATATTCCAGCCACTATCAAGTCGTGCTTTTAAACTGAGAAATGTTTACCGAATAGTATTATATCTGCACTGTACAACAGGCAAAAACTGCCCATTTCATTTTTTTTGTTCAGGTGTATGATTACAGTTAAAAAACACGCAGACGGTTTTACATAGGCAACAGCGTCATTTGGAGAGAAACCGAGCAGCTCCGGGTCGCCGTAACTTCACAGGCTTGAATTTCAATACGATGTAATAGTTTGAATATTTCAAGGGAAAAAAAAAAGTCAGATGCAAAAAAAATATAGATGACGAGTCACTCTGCAATAGAGGTAAAAGGACCTTTGAGAAATTTCAGAATACGGCTTCTCTCTTGATGAACGTGTAATCTAAAGAATGCAACAGTAAAATAAGTAATGTTTCTCTGCGTGTTGTTATACCCCATTCATTAGCATGGCATTTCCCAGATAACCCACTGGAGGGAGTTACAGAGTGAATTCCCCGCACACTCGATCATATGAGACTGCAGCACTTAATTATTTGGCCACTAATAGCTTAAATCAGTGCTTTGTATTTCAGGTGACCCTCCATCTGGTGGCCAGAAAGACTTGTTTCGAGAGAAAGCCTTGGGGCATTGCACGCAAAGGCATGGTGCCGAGTGGGTTGAGCACCATCTCATCTGGTGATGTTGAAGAGACACCATGGACAGTGAGCACAATTATCCTGTGCCAAGTGTGAACGGACAGGAGCAGCGACGAGACCCTACGCTCTTTGCTCACTAATTTGTTCATTCATTTATTTTCTAGTTTTACCAAAGTTCTCTTTGGTAAAACCATCTGCAGAGACAAACGTATGGATGCTTTGGTGACACTTTACTTAAAGCTGTCATATATAATGCATTATAGATCCCTTTATAATGCATTATAATGCTCGGTATAAGAATTAAGCCTGTTTTGTACTGCATTATGAAGGAATCTATAGTGCATTATTGATGAGAGCCTTATAAAGCATGCATGATAAACATGGCTATAATGTGTTATTCTTTTTTATAAATGCACCTCTGGAAAAATGAAGAGACCACTCTATATTATATTTAAAAAATCTACATTTTTAAATCCAAGTTTAATCCTTTTCCTGCTGGCAGAAGGCTACACTGAGCAACAGGCGGCTAGAGATACTGGGAACGACCAGAAACCAGCCGGGTAGAGGGAGGAAGCGACTTTCTAATGCCAGAGGTGACCGTCAACTTATCCGACAGTGCCTTATAAATTGGAGGATGACCCCAAGTGACCCTCAACAGGAATGGGAAGCATTAAGTAGTGTGAAGTGCACAGCTAGGACAGTTCATATCAGGGTTCTAGAAGCAGGACTGAAGTCCCATAAAGCAAGGAAGAAGTCCTTCATTGCTGAGAAACAGAGAAGAGTTAAGTATATTTTATACAGATGCAAACCCTTAAATTGAGAAATGAGCTGTAGTTATAGCCATGTTTATAATGCTTTATGAATGCATTATAATGTGTTATGAATTAGTTCTTAGATTCTTGCAGACATGGCATTCTAAGAAAGTGCTACCCATGCTTTTGTTGTAGGGTACAAATACTCCACAACTACCCGTCCACTCCGTAACATTCCCAACCTCCTTCCCTGTAGTGCTGATTCATTTATATAGGGTGACAAAGTCTTTCTGCCCAGGGAATCATTTAATGTGATATATAAACCTTGGTTATGCAATCCTCTCACTCCAAAGCTCACAGTGAGGCCCCTCACTTACTCTTGCTTTTAACAGCTTGATTGCTTCAGAGTACAAGTGCAAGTTTGGTGGATAGTCTGTCTCCAGACATTTTCACTTTCTGGGTGGTAAGAGTCATAGGCAACCTGGCCCTGGGCACCTGAGGCATCACGTGCTAGATAGAGTATGACGTCTATGCCCTGTTCATCGACTCCCTCATGAACATTCAGAACATTCACAGAGAGTAGTTAGAAAACCATTTACCTCTTCAGGAGAATTGCAGCATTGAGCTGGTCCTTCACAGCAGCCCAACGCTATCAGAGCAAATTCAGAGAAGCCAGATAGCACCAGTCAACTGTCTTCAAAAATAAATGGCAATCTACATATTTGATTACTCCAGTAGTTCTGGCTGAAACTCAAAATTCACATTTTTTTGCAGCAAAATGTTTATATCCTGGCTGTTTTAAAAATCTTATGCACCAAAGTATAACATGTTTTTCTTTAATATTTTAGTGACATTTAAATTATTTTCAGGTCTACCCAAGTATTTGCAGTAGTTGAATGTAATTGGTTTATTTGGAATTCTTGAAGCTTAAAATGTTTTGCTTCAGAGCAGATAATTTAATGACATTGTCAGTCTTGAATTATTATAACACAAGCCTGCAAGACATAGTTTGGCTGGAAGAGAGGGGAAGGCGATTCCTCGCATGATTCAACTGTTGCAAAAATAAACAGTGGAATTCCAACCGTTATCAGACTATCGAGAGGAAGTGGGCGCAGAAGCGGCCGAGGGTTTCATCTGCCCGAAGCATTTCTGCAAATGTTTATCGACATTTCCCTACATGACCATACTGTAGCCTTAACAACCAAAGACCCGTGACAGACTTTTATTGTTATGCAATTCAAGCTAAAAACAAAAAAAGGAAGCAAATTAAACAGAACAACTCCAAGGAAAAGAACAGTGGGTAGCAGGGAAGGAGGTCTCAGGAGAAATGAGATCCTTACCAATTTTTATAAAACGTGTCCCAGGGGTCTGGAAACTACGGGCAGGAGGCATGGGACAACCCAGGATGGGGAGTCATGCCATCACAGGGCACACCTAGGGGCAGTTTGATCACTCCAAGTTCAGCATGTTCTTAGACTGTAGGGGGGAAACGGGAGAACCCAGAGGAAAGCCCTTAACGATATGGGGAGAAGATGTCAGCTCCATACACATGGAGCTATGGCGGAGACTCGAACCCTGGTCCCAGGCAACAGTGCTAACCACTGCGTCAACCTTAATGATAAATATATATATATATATACACTGTATATATATATACAGTGGTGGCCATAATTATTAGAACACCTGACAGATCTGAAAATGTTGACTTTTTTGCCTCCAAAACATGATTTAATTTCATAATATTTATGAAATATGGAGATGGTTGCACACAACAAATATCAGATGAAGTGAGACCTACTGTTTTTATCCACTTTTAACTTTAATATATATATTAAATGTAAATGTACACTAGATCTGTCTAGTTTATTTTCTAACTTGTTACAAATGTGCTTGATGGGGTTGAGGTCCGGACTTAGCACAGTGATTCTCCTTATGAAGGCTCTGTTCCATCGTTTATAGAGTATAATGATCACTTTGTAGATATTTCATTTGTTTTATGGGTATTTTAATGGCCAATTCAACAAAAACAACTGAAACCTTTTAAATATGCCAAGTGTTCTAATATTTTTTGCCACCACTGTATATCTTTATAATGAAACACATAGTCACTCATAATTAAAAATACATTTGAATTTTTATTATTTTACAACTTTCAAAACGTCCATTTTCAAACTCTTTTTACTTAAACATATATCTTAGAAAGTTATATTATTGCATCATAGTTCAAATATATGACATCACATAATTATGGCACTGTGCTATTTTACTGCAGTGGAGTCTCTCCAGCATTATTTTTAATTTTCAGAGAGTCCTGCAGAGATCCTGCCACGTGCATACTGACATTGTGTCTCGCTGGTCTCCACCCAGTTTATGTTGTTGCAGTGAACTTTCACATTTCAGGTGGTGGGTGGTGACTTGTGGCGGGTGACTACAAGTGTGATTACAGGATCTGTTTTGTGGCTAACCACGTAAGAAAAAGCCAAACTTGTGGCTTACCACAAAAATAAAGCTTTTCTAGCATTTTTGATAATTGTTTTTTCGTAAAGAAAATTCGATAGTCTTTGCAGCCATAGGCACTATTTGGTGATGTTTTATTAATAGATGTCACAGTAATCAAAGGAAAGTAGCGATAAAAATAATAGCAAAAAGTCAGATGAGGAGAGCCTGAGGAACATAAAAGCGGTGTATTTTTTATTATTATAATTATTTTTTCATTATTTTTGTGGCATGTAGAATGTATGTGTGTGTGTGTGTGTGTGTGTGTGTGTGTTTGGACCAGGTGTACCAACAATGTGACGTTTTGTTTTCGGTCCCCACAAGGGTAAAGTCAATTTTATAAAAATCTGTCAATGCAATCAAAAAACTAAAAATGCCTAAAAAAACTTAAAAAGTTGTGTATTTTGTTTGGTAACTTATGGTTAATGTTAGGGCTGAGTTGGGGTTAAGGTTGTCATTGTTGGGATTATGGTGATGCCCATAGACATGAATGGAGAGTGCCCATAAGTATGTGGATATGTGGAGTGTGTGTGTGTGTGTGTGTGTGTGTGTGTGTGAATCGGCATCCAGGCCAGGATATTCCCTTTCCCTGTGCCATTTCTTAGTCTCTAGCTCCCTTTGCAGCTCTGCACTAGATAAGCAGCTTGGACGGTGTATGGACAGATGCATAGACTTTTTTGCTCCATCCATAGTCATCGGGGTCCAAGCATAGACTTCTCTAATACCTAAACCCCTTGGATATAGATCATATATGATGAGAAACTTCTCTCAAAGGGTAAGGTGGTTCTATTTTGACTTTTTTTACATTTAAAATAAAGCTCTATCTGCACTGATTGTTTTGAAGATTTACCTGCCAAAACAGGAGAGGGCTTCTTGGGACAGGATAGGGGCCCACCAAGACCCTGTGCTGTGTATGTGGCGGAACAGGATAGGGGCCCACAAAGACCCTGTGCTGCGTATGTAGCGGAACAGGATAGGGGCCCACCAAGACCCTGTGCTGCGTATGTGGCGGAACAGGATAGGGGCCCACCAAGACCCTGTGCTGCGTATGTGGCGGAAGTCAAACGGCTGGAAGGGTGTAAAATTCAGCTGAGAATATCTCTGACATTATACCGTACAATGCAACGACATTTCAGGGGAACAGATGTCTTATTGATGAAAATGAAACATAATCAGTTAAGAACTTGCTTTATTCTGTCCTTTACTAAGTCTTCGAACTGCAAATTTATCAATAACAGCATATAGATGTTATCTCAAAGTATCGTTCGAAACTTAAGGAAATATAATCTGTTCCATAAAATGTATATAGCTTTGCTGGATATATAAAAAAAATCCTGTCCTTAATGCTATATATCGGGAGATGTGAAGAGTTGAAATCCATTTTCTTAAATTTCTTGGCACTGGGGCCAGGCTAACCATAACAGTATTAAACAGTATCACTTAATGGTGTCAGCTGCAGATGTGTGCAACTCTGTGCAGGGAGTCTCGGTGAGCTGAGATTATATTTACATCTGCGCCTTCTTTCGTAAGTTACGCCACATCATTTGTAACAAAGACACAACACAAGGCCTAAATCCTCTTCGCCCAGATTGCACCCAAGCTCACATTAGTAAAGTCTGGTTTATATTAAGCTACTCCAAATAAACAGAGAACCTCTCAGTCATGGCGTTAAGTCGCGGGTCAAAATGCCGGGTTTTCTCACACTTATTATGCGGGCCGGTTCCTGGTCCATTTCTAATAGGCGGGGAAAACAGACAAAGTACAAGGAACGACTGAAGGTGAGAGACGCCTGTGAGGTCACCAAGAGGAGAGAAACGTTTTTCTTTTTCTTCGAGGATGGCGTTAAAACAAGAAACTAATTGTGTAATTGATTTACTAGCTATGGGCATGGGATTACTGGATTAATGCAAACCCACTGGGTTTCCCTACTTTGTTTTTAATACCTCTCTGCCAGACCAGCTTCAGCATTCGAGTCCATTCTACTCCTCTGAGAGAAAATAGCCGGTATGTGGAGATGAGTCGCGTTGCTTTTGTGGCTAATTTTCAGGTGGATTTTGCATGTTCCCAGGACGTGTTTTGTAAGGTATGTGAGATGGTCAGCGCACTTGGTCTCAAAGAGCCATAAATCACTGGTCTTTAAAAAATAAATAAATAAATATGTTAATCCATTCCAGACATATTGGTCATCAAGTAGACTGTTTCCACCTTTCCTGAAGGATAATGGAGAGGCATATTATGAAAAACGCCACTGTTTTAGCTGTATTTACACCACACACAACCAAAATATGTCACCTGCATCAGTGAGAAGCTTCTTGTGTTAATGCTACACTCCTTCACGTGTCCAAATTTTTTTCCTAGATAATCTTCCACTGTCCCACATTGCAGATTTTATCTTATCGTCAGTTAGCTAGACACCCTTTAGCATGTAGCTGTGGATTTGCTGCGGCTTTTCAGGATTGATGTTGACAGGCTAGTAAGCTTTGAATTACAGCGCTAACTTCAGAACATTTTCACGCCCCGTCCATTCAGCTTGTTTCATTTTACCCATCGCACCTCAGTCAGATTTTCAATGAGTTTTTTGCATATTTATAGCAGGAAAAAAAATGTGTGATTGTGTTAAATTTTGCATTGCTTATTTTAGAACTGATATAACTTATTTCCTCATTGCTTATTTTGCAATTAGCTAAAAAAAAAATCATATATGAGCTCACTTTTTTATAAACACGCATTAATCTGCAAAATGACTAAATGTGGCTATTTACTTAGAAGAAGAAACATAAAATAGTCCTTCGTGTTAAAAGCAATGCATTAAAATGGTGATATATTAATGAGGTGGGATAATGACCCTAACGAAGAAATTAAACGGTGTTTAAACTAAAACACCGGTCCCAGACATAAAAATGTATACTAACAGAATCCAAAGGAAACTCTGTATTCTTTTGGGAACTAGACCCTCAAGATGTGAATTTTCACATTTCCTTCCCTCTAGCCTTTCCCTCTGTCGCTGTTTGGAGTCTTGGCAAGCAAGCCCTTCAATCGACGTGCACTCCCACTCAGCCTGAATAACCCCCCCACCCTCGTCGTGTCAGATTATCATGCCGCAAAAGACAAACTGTATATCAGGGGAAAAAAGCAAGGTGGCCTTGCTGGGGAGTCACGCTACATGGAGTGTGTGATTTCACCCCATTCATTTATATCTGCCCGGCTGCATGAGAGTCGGGGTCCTTCTGGGCATGGAAACTGCTGGTGGGGTCCACCGGGACCCACATGTAGAGAACGCTAACAACACCTGGCCCGTTGCCAGGTTACGCTTATAGGAGAGGTGATGTAATGTTTATACAATATAGAGATATTTCAGCGCTGTCAAAATGCGAACTCACCTGTGTTTATTCAGCACCAGAAGGATCCTAGCAGAGCGCGATGTGGAGACAATGATGAGTCTGTAAGAGAGCAAGCCCAGC
Source organism: Petrocephalus sullivani (assembly GCA_026780845.1). Classification (NCBI taxonomy): domain Eukaryota; kingdom Metazoa; phylum Chordata; class Actinopteri; order Osteoglossiformes; family Mormyridae; genus Petrocephalus; species Petrocephalus sullivani. The sequence continues at coordinate 1,264,978 of JAODKM010000016.1, read as the reverse complement.
ACGGGTTCAGGCGTATCGGGATCCCGCCCGCCGCGAGTCCTCGGCTTGCCGTCGGAACTTCCAGACTGACAGTACGGGGATGTTTGGGGGCCGGAGAAGTTCTACAGCCACACCATTTATCATGCATGTAGGCCCCCAGAGAGATCTAAGAAGCCTGAGATGTACTCATTAACTCACACTGTGCTACATCTATACTAAGTTATAATAATTTTAATGAATGAAAAATGAAAGAACTAGTATCTCCCCATTGTCTGTTTTGCTCAAAATATATTAGCTAGGATTAATTATAGTTATTATAGTTATCTGGTGTCTGTTCTTCAACCAGACGCCAGCCAGCTGGGTCATGAGCCTTTTGGTGCCCAGTCGCACTCATCAGGAACAGCCATGCCAAAAGGACAAAGGCTTTGCTTAACCACAAGAGTAGGATGGGACTCAGAGTCAGTCTCTACTTAAATAAAATTTCCCCATCTCCAACCCACTGTATTGTAATCTGTGACGTCAGAATAGTTAAGCGAAGCATTTTGTCAACTGAGCATCAGGTAAACTCAAAGTAACCAAATGTTTTGACAGATTCCAAGGTTACTGAAATATTTTGACGAAAGTTGCGAACAAAATATTTTGATAAGACGGCCTGGAAGATGAAATTAATGGCACGCTGTTGAGCTGAAGGTACATCTGAAACCTCCTGCGATACGTTTAAGGTATGTGAAACAACAGCACCCACCCCAAGCAACTATTTTCTCAAAAAAAAAGAGACACATTTTGAGAGACTTATATCATGCACTGCTGAAAAAGACCAAAAAACAACTATTGACATATAGATATAAAAAATATCAGAAGACATGTTAGAATTAGCTACACATATGAAGTCATGCACTGAATTAAAGTGTTTCCCTTCAGTGAAGCTGATCAAATAAGATGGGACTTTCATGTGAGGAGACAATGAGACCTAACCACACAGCAGAGACATTTTCCCAAACACTATAATAATAATAATAATAATAATAATAATAATTAAGTGTAAAATGGCTACTTCTGGAATACTTCAAGGATATCCAGTGGATTTCCTATAGGCAATGTTGAATCAGTATGCATTATATGGATACGTCACGCTATACCCTACTGTCTAAAAATTACCTAACAGTGAACCACATATCAGCCCCAAAATAAAAAGAGTCAGGGAATTATATAACTTTAAATGACTCAAGATAAATGATTGCTAACTGAAGTGACACAGAACATTCCGAGTATCCACACACTCATAGGTGACCATTCTAACCTAAACTGTTACAATAAAATACTCATCCATTAACATGATTTGTGTATACAAAACAGAGATGAAGTGCGGTAGTGGCTGTAGCAGTGAATAAAAATACCATATGACACATTCCAAGTTTCAAACATGGGTGTCAAGTATAAAACATTAAATTAAATGTAAAAATAAACTGTAAAAATATAACATTCTTACTTACAATATGATACAATGTAACACTATAAACCCATTGGGCTGACTGTGAGCTGAACGCATTGTTCAGTCTTATTAAGAGATCATTCAATATTTAGACATTTTCTGCATAAAATGCAAGACATAAATGATAGCAGAGGGCTAGCTTCAAATGAAGAAAACAGTACAAATGTTGTTATACAGAGGGATAAAACCCAAACGAACTATTGGACACAAGTTTTATGAAAACTTTATGAAAAATCTGTTGCTCAGCTGACTTTTTTTTACAATTATGGTCATACTGCTTTCCAAGCTAGAGGAATTACTACAAAACACATTAAAATTCAGAAAGGTTCTGAACTGAAATAAAATTGGGCTCTATTTTTAGACCACAAAACATGGTATTTTACCCGATATCGTAGTGCTCCTAATTAGTCAAATCACACAACACATATAAATGTTACATGCTATAATTATCCTAATTTATCACAGCTGCAGTGCATGTTTATAAAAAACAGCAATAATTTAAGATGTGCCAAATTGCAGCCAGCGTCCCAGCCTTCTCAGAGCGTCTGAAAAAGCTGGGCGATTCTTGCCAAACAAAACGCTGTCTGATTTTCGGGGTTCGTTTAAAGAAGGCGAAGGTGGGTAGATAACAGTACCCGTGGCAGTACCGCTAGCCTCAGTTACCATAAATCTCAGAGGTTCCCTTTGATGGCGACGGAATTATGAAGCCGGCACATCTCAGACACATGCCGCAGATATCTGACACTGTACAAAGCCGAAATTAAGGAGAAAAAAACAGTACCAGCAGCCGGCCGTCAGCTGGCCCTCCTTTCAAACCTTTTCCTTTGGTCTATGCGTTAAGAGACACAGCTCCCCTTGTCACGTTGTTTACAGACCTATGCCTTTATTTAAATATCCCAAAGCTTCAGGCCAGCTGAGCCAGCTGGTTGGGTTCTTGAGCACATTACACTGGTGCACAGTAGCATTTGTGCTCACTGTACTGGATCACTGAACACAGGGCCAGAAAGGGAGAAGAAAAAAATGTATTCTCTCTTCTCTGCCATCCCTTTTTACTTCTGCACCATTCTCCCGGCTTCTTCATGTATGGAACCCTTTCAGGCTGCGGGCAGCTTTTTCTTTGTGGAGAAGCACAGCTTTGGGAGAAAACCGAGAGCACCAGACTCTTTTGCCTAAACTGGGGACGGAATATACATGGACAGGAATTTCATTTAAATAAACAAAAAAAAAGGACCCTCTCTCTGATGCTGTGTTTTAGTTTACAGGGTGCTTGGGGGACATTTTAGAATAGCAAAGTTCTGAATATGACAGAAACTGTGCAGAAATGCAATATAAAAGTTAATTTGACTGGATGTGTTTGGAGATTATGTGCCTTATGGAGGAGTTGTGCAGGTGTGGGGTGTTTGACGGAGGCAGTTCGGGACATGAGTGGAAACGCTTTGCACGGGCAGATTGAGATTGATTCCGCAGTTTTCACTCTGCCTAGGAATCCGCTGCACTGCAGCACTGCGAGGACGTCGCTGGAGCTTTGGCCTGGATTGGCCTGGGTTGGCCTGGGTTGGCCTGGGTTGTCTTAGGCCTAGAACATTTTCTGGCCAAGGCGCTGGGATCCCCGGTGATCCAGAGTCGAATGAAGCTTTGAGTCAAGTAAAGCTCTATTGTCACCTCAGCACTGTACCATATACAGTGAGACAAAATCATGTTCCTGTCGAACCCACTGCACAACATTCATGACAGGACAGACATTACTGTGCTAAAGACAGAGGCTCGGAATAATGTACATTTTCATTTACCACGGCTTACATGCAAGAAAAATCCTGTATAATAATTAATAATTTAAGGGGAGGGGTGACAGAGGGGTGACTTTTCTAGCTAACAAAACATAACGTAACGTAACATGACAATATAACATGATGTATCATAATGTAACGTGACATATATAACAAACAATTCACATTAGACAAACACTGGGAAATTAGTGCATAAAAGTGCCGTCCACACATAAAAAGTGGCTGTGCAGCAGATGTATACAGTTGTAAACTGTGTACAGATGTAAAGATTATTCCCTAGTAGTTTATTAGTATGCAGTAGCATTAAGCATTATGACTCTGTGCTGCCAGTAACCCCATCGATCAACACCAGCATCTTAGGTGTGTCTACATGTGGAAGCCAGAGGAGGGACAGAGTGATGGACAGATGATGAGTGCATATCATCCGGAGTTTGGAGACCAGATGAAGAGTGGGTACGCTTCAGTGATACCCCAGACAAGTTAGAACAAGATCTCCGGCAAAGTAGTGCAGAGGGTGTCGAGGTAGGGCAGCGCCAGACGCTGTCAGGAAAGGACGGCGCGACATTCATCCAGATGGCTGGATTCTTGGCAGCCAGGGAGCCGAGCAGCACGGAGTATGTGCTGTTGATGGAGAGATCCTGAAGATGTGACCGCTTCAGCCGACAGATAAATCAGGCCCATTTTAGCCAGGGCTCAGATGTTGTAAGATAAGTCTAAGATGGTGAGAAGTCATCAGTTCAGCCTCGCTGGAATGTCCCACTCTCTAGCCAGACTGGTTGGGGTCCAGCAGAGTATTCTACAAGACAAAGTTAGACCATTGTTTAAATGCTGCATGCTTGAGGGCTTGGTTTAGAGGGAAGGGAGGCAGAGACTGGACAATTTGTTCCTGAGAATTATGATATGCTAATGCTGTACTGGAAAAAGTATTCGGAATATTCCATATGAGTGGTAGTCTGTGGATTGTAATATGTGAGTCACTGTGGGAAGTCTACACGAGTTTCACTAAGTGGTTTGTATTATAGGGATAACTATATGTAATCTAGCGGGTCCTATTCACAAAATACAAAATTCATTAGTGAAATGTTTGCTTTGTTATACATCATGTTTTCTCTCTCTCACTAGGGTTCTTTGGTTAATTTCTAGCTAGAGACGCCCAAGTTTTGAAAGTGTACGAGATTACATGTCATACACCAAACTTTTTTTCATGATGCAGAAAGTGTAAGTAACACCTCACGAGTAGCTCCACACACATCTCGTATATATTTTCCGTTACATTAGTAGGGGACTGGGTGACCAAAGATGGCTGACTGTATTACTGGCTGAGCACATGCACGTCCCAGTCTGATCCTATACATGAAATCAGCTGAGGAGTGGGAAGAAAACAGAATGTGACAGCAGTATTTTCTACTTCTGAGTCGACGCAGGAATTGCCAGACGCAGGACGTCTGACCCCAGCCACACACATACTAAAAGCGGTTTCGCAAGACTCCTGGCTGGATGGATTTTACTTAGAAATGATATTTGACTGCTTTCCCTGGCTCGCTTCCCCCTACTGGCTTCCAAGATCCTGCTAAAGTAACACCTGCCCTGAAGCAGGAAGTTGGGCTTAGCTTGGAGGCTATGCTACTCTTCTGTAACGAGGGGGCTAGTTCAGGTGCCCTAAAAAGAAAGACAGTCTAAATTTATACTGTGAAACTAATGTGGCGTTAAGGTGACTAAATCCACCTCTTTGTTTGACCCTGACCCCACGGCTTGATGCTGGTCACCTTCAGCTTACTCGGTGCTCCAGGGCTGCGTATAAAACTGCTAGCTACTCCGTTCACTAAGTTTTTCTTAGTTTGCTTGTATTATTACATCAACGACAAATGAAATGATATCTATGTGGAAGAAAACTGATCAAAGTACAATCGGACAAAAGTAAAATATAATTAAATGCTTAATTCACACAACCCATAGCTCTCATTAAAAATTATTAAATGTATTGCTGCAATCTTATTAGGTAACTGGCTTAGATAGCTTCTAACCTCTATACTTATTTACACTAGTAATATTAACATGCTACAGGCAATTTAGGCTAAATTCCCTCTAAAGCAAAGGCTTCTCTTGGACCTGAACCCATAACCTCACAAGCTAATTCCAACCCCCATAGAGCATGGGTGGCCCTGGTATTATGTAGCCCATCATTCCATCACCTCCAACGTAACCTCTAGAGTTACAGCAAGCAGATTTGTCTTTTATGAGCAATGAGTGTCTTTCCCTTAAAAGACAGTGATAAAACTACAACTCAAAGGCAAGGCTAAGCTCAGCGTCTACTCCTACGTAATTTTACTCCCACGTAATTTTACTCCTACGTAATTTTAAGTCCTTCTAAGGTACGTGAGATGAAAAACCTGTGATGTGATATTGGTTACATTTTCCCAGCTGTACACTACATTTTTTTAGCTAAAAAATGGGTGAATCTGTATGAGACAATGTTTTTGACCGGATGGTGGATCTGATTGGAATATCCTTTCCCTGAACACCCATGCTTTCTTGACAGAAAAATGCATTGGTGATGCATTCAGTTTGGATACACCCACTCTTGAAAGTTCCCAATACATTGTGCCAACAGTGGGCCAACGTGGAGTCCTGATGAGCCTGAATCTTGTCTCAAGGAGCTGGACTCTCTCAAGAGGATGCAAACCCGTGACAAGGCGCATGCTCACACATAATGTGGGCATCTAACTGGCACCAATTAGATTCCAGAGCAGTGTTCTCAAACCCGGTCCTCAGCGACCCACAGACCATCCAAGTTTTTGCTCCCTCCCTGCTCCTGGTAGTCCAACAAGTGAATTTTCTGGCAGGGAGCTGGGAGGGAGCAAAAACATGGATGGTCTGTGGGCCACTGAGGACCGGGTCTCCAGGTACCTGTGGACCGGATTGGGAAATGAGGACCGGATTGGGAAATGCTGCACTGGAGCCATGACTCAAACCCACAACCCTAGAGTTGGGAAGCTACAGTACTAATTGAGCCACTGTGCCACTGCGGACTATAGCAGTGAGGTCCTGATTTCACATTTCATTACACTTTACAGCAGTGTCTCAAAAGGAGAAAGCATCCTACTGTTTCCAGATTTCCCAGGTTTCTGGGTTGCCATGTAATGATATTATGGTACATAACAAAGGATTATGGGCATACACTTTGTGGCCAGTGTTCAGTGATGAAACAAACTATAAAGGTCAATTCCAGAATGGTGACATCAGATTACATCATGCAAGACCTCTATCCAACATTCAGTTGCCTACAACAGGCCTGGAATTGGACCTGCTAGTAAATTGCCAGCTGCTACCTTTGACAATGGGCTGTAATTACCACAATGCTCATGTGTTCCATGTGAGACACTATCTGGCAACCATACATAGAATTATGGGGCCTAGTTCAAAGCTGAGATTCTGAGATACCAAGCCTGGGGTCACTTATTCACCTTGGAATTAATGATATGCTATATATATTTCATATAATGGTATCTGATTCCCCTAAAATTTTGATATGTATTAATATTGAAATCACTGTTGTCCCCTGTAGCCCTCAATACTGAAAGTGAATTGACTATCAACAAATCAGATCCTAGTATGTATTAGTGTTAGGTGCCTATTGGTTGCGTCAAATGGAAACTGGATACTCAGGTCAAGAGAATGTAGATGAGATGAACCAGAGAATAAACAAGAAAGTGGGACAGTGTTTTTACTGCCTAAGAAATTAGGTCTTACTGGAGCAATCCTACAAAGAGAACCTCGCCCAGACATATCATGAGGCAATACACAGGATTTGGATGCCTGGTTGTCTGAGAATATTAAGAGTGTCTTTTGGACTTTTCGGGTGAAAGGGAGGTAAATACAGATGGACATGTGACCAGTGGTTCACAATCAAGTCAAGGAAGGTAGCTGTCATGGTTTGTTTTGTTCTGTAAGACTTGGAATATACTGTGCTCTGTATTTTTTAGAGTGTGAGACTATATGGACAGGAGAGTGTGTAAGGTGTTACAAATGATCTGCTAGCTAAAATAATCTCCCGCAATGAAAATAGTGCAAGGGGTTAGACACACAAGAATGCAAGTGAGTACGTAAGAAAAACAAATTAAACTCAGGGTGTCATAAATCTAAAAATGAATGAAAATATATGCAAACGTGAAATAATTAGAGCTCAATTATTCAGCCATGTAATTGCTTAGGGAATTACTTTTTTTGCTTGAAGGCTTTGTGTTTAATAGTGGTAACAACACTTAGATACTTTCAACGGTGAGCCTGTCAGCGTTATCAGCATGAAACCTAAATTGATTGAGGCCGCATTTTAAAACAATGTAGTACTGCAAGACAAATCGCAGATGCTGTGTTCAACATTCATCTATTTAGACATTTTTGTTTGCCTGCCAGTTAGCGACTGAGACTGGGAAGTAATTGCCTCCGTGTTTAGTATGTTTAATAGACTTAAGTAGGACTCCCGCTCTGCTTGGCCGCTGACAACACGCTCCTTCAAAATGGCGCCACCTATCGCGAGTCTCCGAAATTACAGGCATCATCCTCCACAGACACAGCGCGGTCGTTTTTTTCAGCTGAAAAAAAACAGTCACAGATGATCTTCACTGGGTGCTTATTTATTTGTTTAGATCGATTTAAGTGATGAAGAGAATGATCTATCATTTATATTTGAATTATTTAGCAAAGTGACATGCTTTGGAGATAGTGACATTTAGGGTTAAGGGCCCTGCTCAGGAACACAACAGCGGAATTTTTTTTGTCACTGCCGGATTTCGCACCAGTAATCTTCTGATCACAGGCACAACCCCACTAAACCACTCCACTCCTCCTAATGCTTCTGGTATCTCAGTAAAATAAGTCTCTCTTAGGATACCATGCTCTTGCAGCTGTATGTCACTGCTGCTAATCATTGGGAGTGGGAGAAACATTTCTAAGATGGACCAAAATTGTTCTGTCTGACGGCCACGAGCCATTCTGGGGCACATGTGTTTACGGCCTACGGTGATATAATAGTATGTACAATGTCACTGTCAAAAACCACTAGACCCCGCCCAAGACACCTCCCTCACCCGGTCCGCTCCGCAGGGACGTCTGCGCTCCGCTCGTCTCTTCAGATGTCCGAAGGCATGTGTTTCTCTCCGGGTGATGTCACGCATGGAGATGGGGGCCCGCGGAGGACAAACAGAGCATCCCACCTGACTCTCAGCTGTTAGCTTCGCCAAGATTAAATAGCGGAGTGCAAGCGGGCGGGCGGGCGGGCGGGCGGGGGGCGGCGGTAATGCGAGGTGGTGTTTGTAGTGCCTCAGTGCCGTTGAGCTCACTCTCGCGGGGACACGCCCGGATATATTACAGGGGGAGGGTAGCTTCCACTCCGCTAGCATATTTTACACGGGCCAAGAGCCACGCTAGTGCTGGTAGATGACTTTTATTAGGATTTTAAGAAGTTTTCCCATCAGTCGCTGGAGTCATGGACATTCCCACTCGCTCCGGGAGCATCCACCAGAGAACGGGAGGACAGGGATTCGACTAGAATGATCTGCCTTAGAAAACCACCCATCCTGTCCTGCTGGATGGGCTCATAGGTATAGATACAGATGAGAACACAGATATCTACCCAAACTTTTCCCGGCTTGACAACCCCCCCCCCCGTAATGCCAAAGCGGGACTATGATTGATCGCTGGGAAACAGCAGTAATGTAGCCTGGCTGGAATGCCATTACTGGGAGAATCGCACACCCCTACGAAATTCCAGAGCGCCGGTGAGTCGGAGCGTCAGAGGCGGACTTAAAAACGCCTGGAATTTACATTAATTCATGTTAAAAGCACAAGACGGAATTACGGCCCTCTGTTTAGAGAAAGGCGTCCCTGGAATCAATTGCATTTTTTTTGGTTAACTTTTTCCCCTGGGTTCCATTTAGAGGCCCAAAGCAAACATTGCCTTTTATAAACAAGCTTTTAGTTCCATCTCCTCTGCCTGTCCGTCTCGTAAAGGAGAGGACACTTCACGGCCCCGTTGGGTCACGTGGTCAGGGGGAAGGGCTCAAGCCACCAGACCACCACATGGCTTTTCTGGGTGTGAAGACCTTTTCTCACACTCATATCAAAGCGACTTGGGAAAAAAATGGAAAAATGACAGATATCGTTTGACGAAATCCAGGATTGCTATAAAGTGTCGTGTTTAACAAAACACCCAACAGGAGATGATTCAGAAATGATTCCCTTGCCTCTAGCCCTTTGCATCCTGGGATAGGTCCAAGCTGCCTCCACCCACTACTAGATTATAAGATGCGATTATAAGATGGATAATTATGAATAATAATGAAGACATTATGATTTGTAGAACAGAATCTCTTCATCGTACATGTGCAACGAAACTCTGTGCCCTTTATTCACCAATGGTGCGTATTATGAAAATTAAAATAAAAAAACAATAATATGAAACAGAGTGAATGGCGATATAGAGTACAGAAGTGCAGTAGTGCAATCATATATTGCTTTCACCAGCATTAAACGTAACGGCGCATTTTGATTAGCGACACACACTTTGTACCCCATTTTGCCACACCTCCATACACACACACACACATAATTTAGTCATATCGCTGAACACAGGTTCCTGGGTCTGATACACGCAGAGCTAGTTCCTTTCTGTTTGCTATGCTGAAAGGTTAATGCTCATATTAATGGTAATTATCATGGAGCATGGAAGCACCGCAGGGATACAGGCTGCCTCGCAGTGCAGGGCCATTGCATATTCTGTTATTCGAGTCTGGACGCGGGCCGAGGGCGTATAGGTAATCTGTGCACAGACCCACGCTCCTGTAACCCAATCTCTCAGCAGCTGCACCACATGATTAGCTTTTAGGGGTTTTTCGCTTTCCCACCGCGCTCGTGCCTTCAATAGCGCTATTTTCCTGTCCTCGCACGGAATTACCGTAGGCGACGCGTGTTGGCCCCCTGGACCCATTCCCGTGCCATGTGACACCAGGAGCCCGGCCTGTCACTGGTCCGCCCTCTGCAGTCTGTGCTGATTAGGATGCGGGCTGGAGGCTGGATGTGATGGGGCCATCCCCGCTCCAGGCATGGAATCCATGGTAACGGCTGGGGGGCACTGACCCTGGCTCCACCTTGCTTACATGCAACAGCAGCCTTTGCCCCATGAAGACCTTCTGGAGCTCCTCTGAAGGCCGTATTAAGGTCCTCTGAAGAACTTGTCAAGGTCTTCTAAAGGCCTTCTGAAAGCACCCCAAATGGTAAGTCAAGTCAACTCAACCCAAGTCAAAGTCAAGTGGACTTTAGACTATAGAATAGAATATCCCTTTATTGTCATTGTAATTAAAAAAAGATACTAAACATAATTTAAAAGAATTTTAAGAAATAAGATGAACTACAAACATTCAACATAAGACATTAATTGCACACAACTGTACTGAAGTCGATTATCTGTAACAGAGGTGACTTGGAGGTAATTCAGTGCCCTAATAGCAACCGAGGAGAAACTGTTTCTCAGCCTATTAGTATTAGCTCTGATGCTCCTGTATCTTTTGCCTGATGGCAGCAGTCGGAACATGTCGTGACCGGGGTGTGAGGGGTCTTTAAGGATATTTTCTGCCTTCCTAAAGCAGCGGGAGCTGTGCAGTTCGTCCAGAGAGGGTAGGGAGCAGCCGAGGATCTGCTGGGCAGTCTTTTTTGTCATACCATCCGTATACAGATATATGGTGGCACTAAATAACATTCCAGTGTGACATGCACAGAGCAAGTGACAAGGGGAGGGTTCTAGTGACACGTAAAGTGCAAAACATGGGATAGTGTGAGACAGGCCTGGACTCAAGGGTTTATATACAGTGCAATGTGTAAGTAATACAGCAGCGTAAAATGGCGTAATAAATACAGTTGAATAGTGGGGGAGTTGGATGGGCAGCAGCAAATTCAGTGGCCTAACGAGGCCGGACCTATGGCCAGCTAACCTGGGCCCAGGACCCCGAGGTGTGGTGGGGCCTCAGGTTTATATTCAGTGTCCTAACGAGGCCGGACCTATGGCCTGCTAACCTGGGCCCAGGCCCCCGAGGTGTGGGGGGCCTCAGGTTTTTATTCAGTGTCCTAACGAGGCTGGACCTATGGTCAGCTAACCTGGGCCCAGGCCCCCGAGGTGTGGGGGGCCTCAGGTTTTTATTCAGTGTCCTAACAAGACCGGACCTATGGCCAGCTAACTTGGACCCAGGACCCCGAGGTGTGAAGGACGTCAGGTTTTTATTCAGTGTCCTAACGAGGCCGGACCTATGGCCGGCTAATCTGGGCCCAGGACCTCGAGGTGTGGTGGGGCCTCAGGTTTATATTAAGTGTCCTAACGAGGCTGGACCTATGGCCTGCTAACCTGGGCCCAGGCCCCCAAGGTGTGGGGGGCCTCAGGTTTTTATTCAGTGTCCTAACGAGGCCGGACCTATGGTCAGCTAACCTGAGCCCAGGCCCCCGAGGTGTGGGGGGCCTCAGGTTTTTATTCCATGTCCTAACGAGGCCGAACCTATGGCCAGCTAACTTGGGCCCAGGACCCCGAGGTGTGGAGGGCGTCAGGTTTTTATTCAGTGTCCTAACGAGGCCGGACCTATGGCCGGCTAACCTGGGCCCAGGACCCCGAGGTGTGGGGGGCCTCAGGTCTTTATTTAGTGTCCTAACAAGGCGAGACCTATGGCCGGCTAACCTGGGCCCAGGCCCCCGAGGTGTGGGGGGCCTCAGGTTTTTATTTAGTGTCCTAACGAGGCCGGACCTATGGCCGGCTAACCTGGGCCCAGGCCCCCGAGGTGTGGGGGGCCTCAGGTTTTTATTCAGTGTCCTAACGAGGCCGGACCTATGGCCATCTAACCTGGGCCCAGGCCCCTGAGGTGTGGGGGGCCTCAGGTTTTTATTCAGTGTCCTAACAAGGCTGGACCTATGGCCAGCTAACCTGGGCCCAGAACCATGAAGTGTGGGGGGGCCCAGATTTTCATTCAGTGTCCTAATGAGACCGGTTCTATAGCCGGCTAACCTGGGCCTAGCACTCCAAGGTGTGGGGGGGGGGGGGGCAGATTGTTTTTCTGGCTGTTACAGCAGCATTTTATGCATTAGGTAGGGCCCAGACAATGAATTTAGCCCAGGGGGGCCTTAAATTGGGCCTGGTCATGACAGCCTTGGTCACAAGTGGAGCCGCTGAGGAGCCCTGTCTGCCCTCGCACCCCCCACCCACTACAATTCTGCTGCAGCCTCTCAGCTTTCATGTTAGGAGAGGGAGGACGGTGCTACGGGGAGGGGAGCCAGGCCACCCACAGCTCCCGGGCCAGCGGCCTCCCCCGGAGTCTCCCG
>JAODKM010000016.1:1229106-1242735 GCA_026780845.1 Petrocephalus sullivani | reverse complement strand
AGCTACTTTGTTTGACGTCAGAGTGTGCACCGTTCGCTGTTCACATTCGCTGTTTTTATCTAAGCAGAACTGCTAATTGGCCCTATAATAATGGAGAAGGATAAACAGCGTTTTTAAAAAATACCCATGTACGTGTGGACAAGGCCTCAGTTTCTGTTTCTACCTTTCCCTCACCGGCCCACAGCGGCGTCTCCTCTACAGAGGCCCCCCATGATCATGAGGGCCGGTACGAACACTGACCAGCTGTGGCCTCCTGGAGATGGCCTCTTCCTGATGATGTAATGTGGGGTGAATAATGTTACTGCTGACTTCTTTTACGACCTGTGGATCGTTGACGACCGCGGTTATCTGTAAACGTGGCATTGTGACATTGCAGCCCATTCCAAAGACACCATCTCCAGTAACATAGCTTTGGTTTCTACAGTGGTAGGGACCCAATCAGCCGCCAACCTCCCGCCTCACTCTACACACACGCTACTCCCACAATATCGCTAGGGACATGAGCAAAACCCTTGGTATTTTGACAGTTGAGTGCCTTTAGAGGGAAGTGTGTTTATCCCTGAAGCTGTGTTCTCCCCAGTATGCCAAGTGACCTTTCCCAGTGGGATGTCCCCATTGTATAATGACTCGCCCATAAACACTCAGATCCAACATCTCTTTGATGACATCATTCAAGTCACCAGGTTCCCGCATCCTCATTCCATTTTTAAAAATGCTTACATATACCTCTCATACACAGAAGCAGTTAAGCTGATCTCAATGAGCTAGAATCCGCAGACAAGCTGTTGATGGTGGATGGTGTGTTCGACACCCCGTTTTCTTCACTGATATTACTTCACACTGCCACCTGCTGGCGAGATGTTACAAACCATAATTTGCTCTGTCATCTTATTAGCCCCTATGGAACCGGTTATTAATGACAGCAGAAGTATCCAATGAGCTTTCCCTTACTACCTTTTGGGAGCAGCAGCACTGAAGCTGTCCCTAAGCTGCCTCAGGGAGCAGAAGCTAAGATTATAATGGCTGGATATGGCAGCACCCAGGTACGCATTCCCATGCAGCCACAAGTGGATTAAATCATGTTTTATTAGCTTTATTAGCTGTTTTCACAGGTACAGGTGCATTTGAAGCTAGCTTTTCACCTACTCCATCTTAAACAGCTGGGTACATGAAATTCAGATTAGGATTCTGCCTCTAGGGATTAGAACCAACAACCTCCAGGTACAGAGTGCTTAACCTGCAAGTGAATTAAAAAAAAAAAAAAAATTGTTATTTTCACAGGTACCTTGGAATGCTTCTCTTCACCTACTCCATCTTAAACAGCTGGGTATGTGAAATTCAGGTTAGGGTCCTGGCTCTAGAACCTACAATGATATTAAATGAAATGATGCTTTGTCCGCTATTTTCACAGGTGGGTGTTGGAACGGCTCTCTTCACCTACCCCATCTTGGTCTCCATGAGAGCACGCTTGGGGGGGGGGGTCAGAGCCCAGGGGCAGACAGCATGCAGTACCTCTGGAGCTGGGGGTTAAGGACCTTTGACGTGCGACCATTCTGCCGAGGCCCGAACCAACAACCTTCTGACCACAGGCACTGGGGCCTAGCCTGCTGCACCACTGATAGCCCCACATTCATTTTGATGGAGTGACACCCCTTCATCCTGTGACCAGCCACCCCACGGCTTAAATGTCATTCGAAGCCCCAATGAAGCATGACACCCTGTTAATTAGTATAGCACTAGCTATAAAATTAATTTTGAGAAAACCGCATTTATTAAAAACACACTTGCATAATTGAGTTAGTGGGTATGCTGTAGCATATCTCGGCTGATTGGACATAGCAGGGATTAAGAAAATACCCATCATGCTTTGCTGTGTATTTCTCACTGTTGGTCTCTGTGGATGTTTTGATCTGACCTCTGTCGATGGTCCCCTGGCCAGACGTTCCATTGGGTCACGGCTGCGGGTGGAGGGCCGCGTGCTGAGTTATGTCATGTGGAGGCGCTGCCAAATCGCACCGCAGCTGTGCCGACGCCACCCCCGAGCACACACACACACGCACACCTCATCCAAATATGGCTGACAGGTCTCTTGGCCGGGTGTTGTAGCCGCGCTGGCGATAAAGCTCTGCGAAAGACACACGGGGGGCCCAAATGGTATAAATTACGGACCAGAGATGGGAGTGGTCAACTCCCAGAGAGGTGACAAACCTACTCAAAGCAAACGGCACTGAATTTAAGGTTTTTTTCTCCATTATGTTCACACATGTCCGCACCCTACACTGGATGACGGCCATAGCTAAATGCTAATCACTTCGCAGTAAATGTGTAAGACACAGTTATAGCTTACTTTGGATACATCTGACTTCCACATCAGTCAGCTGAAATGGGGAATAAATTGGGTATTGGCTGAGTATTGTGAGTATTATTTGAGTATTCTGTAATGTTATTAATGAAGGAGCCCTTCCCACTTTATGAGAGATGTCCCAAAGGTATGACCACAATTGGTAAGCTTGCTAAGATGCGCATATATACACGCATTCAGTGTGGGGAGGTCTGTAACGCTTCATGGATGCATGTCGGACGTCATCTGTACAGCTGGACTGGTTTTTTTTCCCTCCACTGTCATTCGAGTAAGGCGTCTCACTCTGGAGTCCGAGCTCAGCGGCCAGCCCAGGATGTAATCTCAGCCCGCTGGTCAGCAGTTCAAAGCCTTCCTTAATCACTCTTACCTCTGCTTCATAATGCTTTTCAAACACCTGCAGTGGTCATTTTGCGAGGGACTGGTACCAGAACCGCAAACTCCTGAGGCGGATTTCTGATGTAGGAACCCAAAACTGGAGACTGATTGGAAAGGAAAACCACAAAAAAAAAACGTCGGTCACAGCGGCCTGTAACATGTTACCGAAAACCCAAGAGGGTACTTCGGGCCTCCTTTATGCAATATACATATCATGTGCTGCTTGCTGTATTTAAAATAAAATTTAGCCAAATACTTTCTCACACGTTTTGTTTTTCGACTATAGGAGACCCACCAGCCGTGAGACTCTGAGGGATCTGCTGCCAGTTAGTTTCATTCCTACTCTTCAACACTTCAACTCGCACATTGAACAAATTAACATGCTCGCAGCTTTCACCAGGAACAAATCAGTTTCAAAAAATAATCCTTGTGCGCTCTTTTCAGCTTCCAGATCCTGCAACGCCAGCCGGGTGGGTGTGCTGCACGCGTCAGCTGACGGACATCCGCTCCACCCCTGGTAACGAGCAGACCAGCACCAGTCACAGTGACACCAGGCCAGCAACATTGTGCTAATTACGCTTACTAAGACCTACCCTCCCACCATGAACTCTGAGGTCTTTAGTAGAGGAGACCAGCCACAATTATTGATTGAATCTGTTATCTATTTACTCTGTAATCTGTTTACTTTTAGTATGACATGTTTCATAAGCATCATAGTTGTTGCTTGGAGCCTTAAGATAGCATAACTGGAAGGTCATATAGCCAGGGTTAGTCAGTGTGTTCAGCAACTGACCCTGTTCAAAAATTGTCCTCTAAATCAAGATAAGTCTAAGTCAAGTGGCCTCTTATCATACCATCCCTATACAGATATACAGTGGCACAAAATAACATTACCGCAGGGCCATAGTATAACATACAGTCATCAAGTGACAAGGGGAGCGTTTTCACAGCACTTAAAGTGCCAAGCACAGAAAGCATGGGCAATAGATGTTGCATATCTTTGATGGTGTTTCTGTGAATTAATCTCAGGCATAACAGTACATTTACACCCTTGTTTCTTCCGGAAAAAAAGCAATAAGAATGACTGCAGGCTGGAAAGACATGGTGGAAATATGCAAGGCTGAACTATATCGTCTCAGTTATTAATACTGACGGTGACCTTCTTAGAGAATGAATACATTCCGGCTTAATATAGCTTCATTTGGAGATCCAGTGCTGTGTTTTCAAAGAGCACTGCTGGGTTTCATAGCTACCTGTTCTGGCCAAAAGTCAGAAGGAGAAATTATAGGACTTCCAGGGAGCATAGGGTGTCTCCCTTAGAGGGGGATCTGCTTTTGATCCCTGTAGTGCTGCATTGTCCATCTGTGGCGAGGAAATTTGGAGAATGTGAATTAGCTTGTGCTCTGTAGCTGTGGAAGGTGGCTGAGCTCTTGGGGAATGTTCGTTCATGCATACCTGTGGGGGAAGGCTGTTTTTGCTTGCTGTCCATTGAGAGGAGGCCCATGTCATTCCTCACTGGGAGAGAATATATATTTAATTTATTTTGCAAGCACTTTCATCCAAAGAGACATACTGCCTTTTTTTTCTTGAGCAAGCCGCATCAGCCAATCCTGGACCTTCTTCAGGCACCCAACACTGAAGTCACTCTGCTGAGTATGAGATTTGAACCAATCACCAACCCCAGTGGGAAATGTGAAAAATGGCACACCCAGATCCAAGATAATGGGGCTCCGTCCTTTCTACACCCACGAAGGACACCTGTGGGCGTCGAAAAGCACTTCTGCAGCAGGTGTGCCTGATGGAGTCGTGGTCTTTCACTTATGTTGTCAACACATCTCGGCCGGTCTCCACACTCATGTCTCCATGTCTTGGTGCTAATACTTAGAGTAAGGCAGCATGAAGGCAGTCTTTGTTTGGGCTAGCCAGTAAGTAGGCAATCTGGAGTGTGGTAGCAATTTAATTCATTTATTCATTTGCTATCTGACCTGAATAAACGACCTGCTTCTAGTTCAAAATCAGATAAAGTGATTGCTTGACCTTTTGCTGTTGTTCACTGGATATTCTATGACATGACTTTCTATCTTTTTCCCCTGGTTATTTTGCATAATTTTGGTGATTTTTCATTGATGTGGGCTCCTCACATCACCATCACACATTCCTGAGTTCATGCCATCACAAATGGGAGTGTCCTGATTTCTACCTTTGACCATCATCTTATATGTCTGCCTAGTCCTTCAGTGGCCTTTTATTCTGATGCTATTATAGTCACATGGGATTGAAAGTCCAACTGAATAGCAAATTTTCATTGGGATACGTTTTTGAGAAAAACTTCTGCGAACGTTCTGTGAAATTTAACAAAACTTCTTTGTTGGATTACATGAGGACTGAATGAATTTGAGATCTCATTTGATGAGGAATCTTGACTTTGGGTCACTGGCATTTGCTCTTCGATGGTGAAGCACGACAAAGGACTTTCGGTGTAGTGTGAGGTTCCCTGAGGTATGGCAGGAGAGGATGGGTTGGCAGGCAGGTTGGGTGGGTCACAGCTTGTGCCGGGGGGGGCTGCGTCAGCCTCAGCTATGTGGAAACGGGGTGTTTCAGGCTGTCCCGCCTCTAAAATCACGGTAACAGATACAATCACAGAAGAGTCCTAATGGGAGATCGTTGAAAACGGCTGGAAGGCGCACTATGCTTCTGAAATGTCCCAAATGAGAATGCTTTGTTCCCTTTTGAGTCTTTCTTTGGGAGGTGGGGGGGTGGGGTGTGGTGAGGGGGGTTTCCTGATGATAAATTGAAGCCTAATTGCTGGAGGAAACTGAGAAGATCACAGGAACGTTTTGATGAGAGTGAAGGTCTCAGGAATGAGCTGTGCTGCAGGCCGATGGACACCATTGATTATTCTCCAGCCATGGAGTGGGGGGAGTGGGCACTGAGGGGTTTGGTGGGTCCACAAGTTGCTGGAACTATTGCAAATGTCTGGCACTGCATAGCTGCACACGGGACGCGCCGGAGCACATGCAATACGGGATTCACGTTCTCCAATTATTTTCCAAATATCATAGCAAGGGTTTTTTCAGGATTTAAATAAATCACCAACACTTACATGATTGGATATGAAATCACTCTTTAAATGTGTCTTACCAGCAGGGGCGTCGCAAAAAATTCTGGGGCCCCTGACAAAATGTCACCTTGAACACCCCCCCACCCCCCCCTCCTGTAAAGTACTGGGGCCCCTGAATTTGGTGCCGACATAGAAAAATTTATTTTCATTCATGCCGAGCTAAATTATTGAACATGTTATAGAATATATAAAATAAAAAATATATAAAAAGAATAGCAAGATGGCTATATACATTTACTGAACTGTATGAAATATATTTAATCTATTAATATATAATATTATTATATAAATAGGTTATTATACCATACTATACATATTCCTGTATAGTTATCTTACACATTACATATTAATATATAGTAGGAAATATATGTAATAATGCCTATTAAATGGAGTGTGGGAAATGAGCGAAAGTGTAATTTAACATTTTTTCTGCTTTCATTTCACTTGACATTTCACACTCGCCTGTTTAGCGTGTTAGCTTTGACACTTAACTTGACCCCACAGATTTCCTGAGTGGAAATTATTCTGTGCAATTATTTGCCATAAAGCAGCCCTCACTGTCTCTGACATTAAATCAAATCATAACTTTGATCTGCCCGCTTATGAAACCTCACCGCGAAATTAAAGGACTGGATTTGGAGCTGGCCTATCATTAATCAGGTCGCTAGGGAATCCGCAGGCCCAGTCGTCCCATTTGGCTGCCATGGCTGCGATTTTCCTGGCATTTGGTCTCATCCGCCATGTTGGTGCCAGGGAGCTTAACCTCCACACTTCTCCTGAAGGAGAGCTCATTTTTCACACTGTAAGTTCATTGAGTTAATTGCGGACTGACGCCACTGTTCGGGGAGCATCTTGTCATGACAGTCCAGAAGAACAATCCACAGGTTCACCTTTCACCCCATCTGCCAGCAGGATTTGTGTCAGAACAAACAAATTAATTAATTACAGATGGAATCACACCTTCACCTTTAAAACACTAATTACAACAGGGCCATAACTATCCAGAGATCAGGGTGGGTGGTGCAGTGTTATTATACCCAGTGCAAATTATTTCTTAGCAATTATAAAAGCAAGTGATGTGAATGGCCTTTATTCATTCATTCCAAATCAATGCCTAGTAATGCACATATGCAGATTACCAAGGAATCCAATTTTCTGATGCATGCTGCCTGGTTTAATAACATCACTTTCTCCTTCCAAAAATGAATTACTTATATATTAAAGTTACTTAACTTTCCTCAACATAACCCTTTGTGTATCAATTTCCACATTCATCCTGTGAGAGAATCCTTCATATGTTCATAATCGTTCCATCCGTCCTACATTATGTGTCCACATACATTCTGTGTGAGAACCCTATTCACAACCCATAATTGTTTGACGAATGAATCCTGCATTACATGTGTTCATATTAATTCCGCGAGTGAATCCGACATGATGATTCCAAATTCTTCATTCCTAATCCCCGTCTCCTCAGAGGGCTCGTTCCGGATCGATACGGAGGCGCAGCGAGGACAGCGCCTGTCACTGAGGTTCTTGCACAATGCTGCCCTAACCTCTCCCCCCCCCCCCCACCAACCCAGGTTTACATTGTCTGGACAAACTGTCTTAGGCCACCAGACCCTCGAGTATCGCCTAATCTCCCAGACGCTACGGGAAGACCCCCAGAAAGACACGAAGGCGTGGCAGTAACACACCTTGGCCTGTGAAAAGCAAACAGCGGCATGGGGGGGGGGCGGGGAGGGGGGGCGGCCATATTTCACAAGGCCGTCTCGAAACTTCACTCCGGCAAAGTAAACACAGGACCTCTGGGACCGTAATTGATAGCACCATCCCCTCTCCTACAGTAAATACATGTCAAACAGTGGGGACACACTAGCCAGATTACCGAAGATTTGCAACACCAAAGGTTTACCCAAGAATGCCTGCCTTTGATCTCGCACCACTTAGCCTTTGATTCCCTGTAATTATTTAAGCCAGCGACTTTTAATGCCAGCATGGTGATAAATGGCTCTAACGATTTCCTAATTGCGCCACGCGGGGCTGCCTTATCTGGCCGAGGATGCCGCGGTAGTAGCGGCTTTCGCTGTCCCGCGCAGAGATGCCAACAAACGCACACGTGCACCTTCCGTTCCCCATAAGTGATGGAGTGGCCCTCCCCTGTGTTAAAAAAAAAACTGTTTATGCACGCCCTACATTTGAGAGATATTTTTCCTTGCTCCTTCGTAGTCCGCCCCTGACAGGAAGATGGATCTCCCCAGCCAAATAAAGGGTCTCGCTGTTCACATACAATAAGCTTAAAATCAACAGAAATAATAACGACAGGGGTGAGTCTGCACTGATTCGACATGGTTTTCGTCACTGCATGACATGAATAAACAAGACGATTTCGATGCAAATTTATGAATATTTTAAGGCTTATTTTTTTCTTATTCATGTTATTTAACTGGCATCCCATCCAGGGTGCGACCCTGGCTTGTGCCCTATGCTACCAGCAAGCCCACAGGTCCCCCATGACAGTGACCAGCATAAGCAGTGGAAGAGGGTTGGATGGATGTGTACTACATACCCAAAACAAAATGATTTATGACATTTATAGGGAGACAAATTTTTTATTTTAACTTATCTTCATCCCAAATCGCACGGTGGCTCTGGAGAAACAACATTTCATAATAGCCATGTGGGGGCCGGGTACACCGATGTCAGGGCAGCTGTGTCCTTAAATGGCGAGGAGATAATAGAAAATCTCGAATCTTGAACGCTACATTGGCACTCGCCGAGTGTAACAGTATCCCTGGGACGCTGGTGTCAATGCCAGTGATAACAAGGGCTGCTTCCTCTTTAAGGGGGGGCGCAGGGAACCGGATCAGAGACAGCGATCGACCGTCGCATGCGACTCGTGGAGATCCCAGTGTGAGATGAAAAGGCGCCAGCATGCAGGGGAGGGTCTCCAAAACAGCGCCGTCTGCTGATGCCGTGTGTGGCTGATGGGGGCCCTTTTAGAAAGGCCATCAAAGGTCCTCCCCTCGCTGCCAGGGGGTGCGGGACGGCACCAGGAGCCCCGCCGGCCCATCAAAGCAGGACCACTATCTCGCAAGGGGGCACTTGTTACATGTCTGTGTATCTTCTTGGTGGGGGGGGGGGGGCTGCGTAGCTTTGATGTGTGGTGACGATACGCCGCTCCATCGCCGGGACGCGGGGACATTTCGGTTGGACATCGTCCTGCCAGACTCTGGGTGGCACTTCTTCAGCTATGCCCCCGTTCTCCTAAATACCCGTGAAGATAAGATGGGAGCCCGATTACAGCCTCCGGGCACTCGGACGGGAGTGGTGGCGCCCCCTGGTGGTGGCCGTATAGTCTGACACAGCGAGAATCAGCTGGCACAGAACGTCAAACCCGGCCGATGCGGCTCTGCGGGCTCAGGATCTGCAATGATGCTATTTGGGGACTTCATCTCAGTCTCATATAGCCAATGATAAAATCAATGACAAATATCACCACATTATTCTGCCTGTATACAAACTTACTATATAATATTAAGAATAATAATTGATCTCATGTAACAGAGTTTGCTAACAAAGTAGATTATTAAATGTTGACCGTAAATACACTGCCATCAAGCATATGATAACAGGCCTACACCCTTTGGTTAAAACTTGTAATTAGCATTCCATCCATCCATCCATCCATCCATCCATCCATCCAGCCCGCTTCTAAGCACTCCTCCAGTACTGGCGTGAGGTCAGCCTGCAGCCCATGCCAAGAAGCACAGAGCAGGTGTATCGCACACTGTGGCTAATGTCAAACACAAAAAGTGCTCACATGCTGTAGATGAATTCTCATAAATACCTGCCTGATACTGCACTGTAACCCCCCCCCCCCCATGGCAAGCCCCCATTCAGCTTGCCATAACAGGTCCTCAGCTCAGTGCTGATAAAGACCAACCTGGCACTTGACAGGACCACCTGGGTGTGCACTGGTCCTCTTCAGGACCCCATCCAACAGGCAGACATGGCGGACACCATCTCAGCACTCGCAGGCAAAATAGCCCAGGTGCATAATTTTGGCCCCTGAGAAATATAGAAAATGGTTTTAAACTGATGGAGAAGCTATCTACAATAAGGATACCGGCATTCCATCTTACAACGCAGGCTCACCACCCTCTCCTGTACCACCCCCTGGTGGGCAGAATCTTCAACTACACATGGGAAGAAAAAGAATCTCCAGAAACTGCTGGATAAGCAGTTGGAATATGAATGAATAAGAAAGATAGCAGCCAGCGTAAAATCATCAGAACACACCGCAGGGAAGCCTGACAAACAATGACTTAATAATAATAACAACAATAAGAATAACATTTACATATGTTTCAGGGCTTACTTTTATTTTGTGTGTCTGCATGAAGGTGAGCAATGAAATCAATTCATTAGCAACAGTACATCCCACAAAACGTGCTTTGCGTGTTCATGTGTAGCTCTTACTCACTGGGTGGCATATTCACTAATGACAGTGGTATCACTGTTTGGCCTGGACTATGGGTCATTCCATGCTGGGGAACAGGAAGCCATGGGTTCCAGGTGAGCAGCCGTGCATCTCGCTGGAAAGGGTGGGGGATGGTGCCCGGGCAACCAGTCACATGGGCCAGTCCTCCGGGGGTTATGTCTGCCTATTTAACACCACCGTCGTGTCGAGAAGCCGACGGTCAAAGGTCGGCAAACCGTTGGATTCTTGATGCTTGTTTTCTCCTTCTGGCAAGAAGTTGACCTGAAGGCGAGCGGAGTCCCCCTGTACGGCCCCGTGCAATTGATGCGGGCCCCGGCGCCCCATCATTAAGATGCCTCTCGGAGACTAATTGCTGAATTCCCCCGGCAGCGCCCAGGATCAGAGCCTCCTTTTCCCCCCTTTCTGCCTGGCCTGGTACCACCTCTCCAACCAAGAGGCACTTTGCAGGTGGGTAAGCAGCTTGGCATAATGGAGGAAAAAGAGGCTTCGGCTATGAAAAAAATACCATCTGCTACCTGCCCTGAGTAAGGAAATGCATATAGTCAAATGTCACACAGTAATCGTATTTTTTTTTTATCAAGGGATAAATTAATTTTGTTTCTGATCATTTAGTAAATGTATAGCAATAACAATGAATATGTAAAATAATACGTTCATAGAGTATTTCTTACCTTACACCTTAAAAAATGCAGAATACTGATCCTATAGCCTGTACCTGCTGATTGCTGTTGGCCAGTAATCAGTAAGTACAGGCTATTGGATCAGTAGTCTGCAAGTTATTTTTTTTTTTAACAAACCCAAACCAGATGTTGTCCTTTTGAAGGCTGGCAGTGGGCCAGCGACCCAATGGAAAGCAGGGAGGGACATGAATCATCATCAGAAGGCGGGCGGCAAATGACTTAGGAGCTCTTCTCTTCTTGGATGTAAGCCGCGCTGCTCTGTCGATGAATGAATGAAGAGTCCTAATGACAAGACAACAAAGGTCTGGAAATTGATTAAAGCTTGGCAAAGGGCAAAATGTAAACCTGATTTCTAAGTAACAAACACAACACAGTAAAACACACAAAAGGCATCACTTGACTAGTGGCCTCTATGTAGGAGCATATAGGAGGCTCCTTTAGTCATGAGAAGTACTTCAAGGGATGAAGAGTCATCGTGGAGCCTCACGACACACCACTGTTGTTCTGAGCTGTTAGCTTTAATGAGTCTCGCCATTCTGCTCTGACCTCTGTTATTAACAGGGTGTTTTTGGCAACAGAACTGACACTGATTGGATGTTTTTTGTTTATCATATCAATTCTGTGTAAACTCTAGACAACACAGTGTGTGAAAATCTGTCTCTGAGATGCTGGAAGCACTACGTCTGATTGCGACAGTCATGCCTTGTTTACAGTCTCAGGCCTCCTAACACTTAGCCACACACTAACTGAACCTCTTGACCCAGTCTGCTGCGTATATTCAGTTGCAGCGACATGATTCATTGCTCGGAGGAGCAGTCTGTTTGCATCGGAGGAGCAGTCTGTTTGCATTGACGAGCAGGTGTACCTAATAAGAGTGTATATGATAGTAATCACTGCAAAACATTATCCAGTAAAACAGATGCTGATTGATAAAAATGTATGAATGACACTTCAGTTTTTTTTGTTTGTCTTATTCCAGAGAAGAATGCTGGATGATATCTGAGACTCATTTCCTTGAAAATATTTAATACCATCAAGTAGAAAACCTAGATGTCAATGGGTTTATCTTCAAGCGATACTTCTGTATATCTTTGTTTTGTGCCTCCTTTTCTATTGCCAACAATACTGAGCGATGAAATCCTTTGTCCTCCAACTGTAATATGTCAAGTGAATTTAACTACATCTTTTCCAGCCTGATAGCTTAGGCCGGCAGGTGTCTGAATCAGATTAACTATAGAAAAGGGACCAGGATGATGAATGGATTTTCAAGCTGGCGGAGGGAGGGAGAAAGCCCTCACTGTCTACGTGCATCATGAGGTAATAAAAAAAATGAAAAGCCTGGAGTACTCCTCCTCGCTCTCTCCTTCTTGCTCACCCAGCTGAAATGTTTTGCTACACTCACATCTCTAGCATCTCCTGGCCTGCGGGGTATTTGGATATTTCATGGAGTCAGAGTGCTGTCAGTCAGATAACCAGTGACCACGCAAGGGCTCCTAGATAAGGCCATTTGCACAAAGGGGAAACAGCCAGCCGTGCGGACGCCTTACACACTGCCACCACTATAATGGCTCACTGAGGCGTGAATGACCAGGTCAACTCTTCAGATACATTTTGCAAGGATAGCCAAAGTCCTGTGTACACATATTTGCCAGCGTAAATTAACTGGATCAGATCTATGTCTAGGTTGTTGCAATTGAGTAGAAAGAATACTCGATCCATCTTTAAATGTCCTGCCAAGCCATCAGAGTGATTTTTAGAGGTATTCCAGGCATCTGTCATGTGTGAAAAATCTCTCCATTCACATGGCCTGTCAATTAATTGCAATACTATCTATGTCAGTGTTGTCAAGGAAGGGTGAGATTTCCCTTTAGCATAACTAAGAACAGGAGAACCTAGAAGACACACTATTATACCATAAAAGAATGACATACTATATGAAATATGTTAAAAAAAAAAAACACGTGCAAATGCAACTTATTTATTCATTCAGAACTGTAGTGATAGGTCACTGCTGATAACGATATGTCACGGCTGATAATACTAAATACTGCCACTGTTTAAAGCCCACTGTTGTAAACCTTTTTGGGGCTCTGTTCACTTGACGTATTTTATTGCCTTAATGTCAACAGGATGCAAACAAACAGCGTAAGTATTGAGCGGTATTACGGTACAGCGGGGTTCAAGGCAGGTTGCAATCACCATTGTAATGAACATTGCTACCGACTAAGGAAACCGCGGTGACGTCATGTTTTATTGTTTCAGACAACACGCGGTGCGTCTTTGAATTGCATCGCGAATCGTGGCGGATACAGAGGGAGTTCTGTGGCTGTGGCGCCATCTACTGGCAGCGTTACGGCATGGCGTCACTGGACGCGCTGGTGTCCGTGTACATCCATCCCCTAAGCAGGGCAGGACTGGGACTGAAAATCCACTGTGGTGGCATGGTCCCCCACGGAATGTTGCCGGGGGGGGGGGTCATCCTTAT
Organism: Petrocephalus sullivani; assembly: GCA_026780845.1. Classification (NCBI taxonomy): domain Eukaryota; kingdom Metazoa; phylum Chordata; class Actinopteri; order Osteoglossiformes; family Mormyridae; genus Petrocephalus; species Petrocephalus sullivani. The sequence goes on along the minus strand of JAODKM010000016.1, from coordinate 1,229,208 downwards.
AACTTTTGTCGGCCGGGGGATACCCCACGATGTATATTTTTTTGCCGGCCCACACCCCCATGCCCCCCCGGGAAAATTCCAGTCCAGCCCTGCCTCTAAACC
>JAODKM010000016.1:1209277-1229006 GCA_026780845.1 Petrocephalus sullivani | reverse complement strand
AAGCAGGGCAGGACTGGGACTGAAAATCCACTGTGGGGGCATGGTCCCCCACGGAATGTTGCCGGGGGGGGGGGGTCATCCTTATAACTTTTGTCGGCCGGGGGATACCCCACGATGTATATTTTTTTGCCGGCCCACACACCCATGCCCCCCCGGGAAAATTCCAGTCCAGCCCTGCCTCTAAACTGGTCAGGGGTCTGGTCAGGGTCGCGGGGGCTGCAGCCTATGCCTGGCACAGCAGTGCACCCCCTGGGTGGGATGCTACTTGCCCGGAATAGCGCATTTATAGTGCGAACTCTTTGTTCTCACTGCCGTAAGCGGCAAATACGTGATACGCCCCCAGAAACCGCACCGGCGCGTGTGTCGCGTCCTCCACGTAGCCGATGTCGTATTCACGCGAATTTAAGAGGACACCAATATTTCACTCGCACAGGAAAGTTGAGTATAAAGACTAACAGTTAGCTACAAAAAAACTGAAGTCTTCCATGTTTTAACATTGCTGCGCGCTCCGAGTGTAATAAAGTATGTGTTATTCTATGTAACGACGTGCGTAGCGGATTTAAAAGCGCAAATTAAATCATACCAAAGTACTAGTCAAGAGGAACGTATATTGTAAATGGACTGCGATTCGGTGAATATATGCTCATCTAGGTTCAGCTAAAACTCTCAGAAGAAGTACGCGCCCCGGCGGAGCGGCAAAGCGCCGTTTCCGCGCATCGCTGCACTGTCCATCTCGTGCCGATCGCTCTAGTTGTTATGACAACAATTTCCTTATCCGGAAGTGAGCCTATCCGGCCAAAGATGGCGGCGCAGGGACCGATCGCGATAGCTATGCGACTGAGGAACCAGCTGCAGACCGTCTACAAGCTGGACCCGCTGCGGAACGAGGTGCGCGGCGCACGCTCGGCTCGCGGCCGCCCGCGCGGCGGCCCGCCGGCCGGCCCGGGGCTCGCGGGAACCGCGCATAAATAGGCGGGCAAGGGGAAGGGCGCGCGCGGTGCGCTCGAGCCGGAGCGGCGATGGACAGCGGCAGTCTCGCGCCCTGTAATTGCGCAGGCGTGAGCGCGGCGCCTCTGCCTCCCCGCGCCTCGCGCGGCGGCCGCCAGACCTGCGCAGTGAGCTCTTATCCCGAAATTACTAACTTAACTCCTGCCGCAGCCGGGAATTAAATCGGCCCGCTTTGCCGAGAAGCGCGCGTACGCGCGGTCCCGCGCTGAACATAATGGCGCGGTGATTTTCAGGAGAATCTTCTCGGGTAATAATACCGGTCTGAGGCGGCGCGGCGTGAGCACCTAGCTACGGGACTGGGGGCCGGGGCCGGGGGGAGATGCGGACGGCCGGCCGGACGGCTGCTCGGCGGGCGCGGCGCCCCTTCCCGTTCTCTCGAATATTCGACTGGTGCAGCACTCTGTATATTCACTATTAAGTCCAAGCCGGGTGGCCAGCGTCCTTTTAATTTACTCATCATCCCCGCGTTTGACGTCTCTGACTCGGGGGCACCCCGCCGGCCGGCCGGCGTCCTTACAAACCCGGGCAGTATCTTTTTTTATTCATTTTAAGTTTAGCTGTTTTTTATATATATATAATTATTATTCGTCGACGCGTGGAGTAGCACGTGCGTCCCCGAAGAGCCGCGAATCGCGATATGACTGACCGCCGATTAATCGCGGGGAAAAGGTCATGCCGCTCTTATCGAGATACATGTAATTTTAGCGCCTTTTATTTGCGGCCGTATGCCACTAAGACATGTACCTAAAGTGAGAAAGATTTGAATTCCCACGCTTTATATTCACGGTCTTCGCCATCCGGTCGTCCCTGTTTGACTCCCTGCTCTAAATTTAGCCTTTTGAAGCTCGCTCTTTTCGTTTATGTTCACTTTTTCTTTTCTTTGATGGCACAACGACATTTAAAACTCGCCTTTTGGTCGATACAACGTACACTGTACAACCTCTCCCAAAAGAAATGCTTATAGTAAAGCCAGAGTAGGAAAGGGCCAGAGAAAGTGGTCTGCACCAACTCCAGTAACATCTAGTAGGTTGAATTTGTTTTAAGATGTCTGATATGTAAACTTCTGACGTTTAATTTATTATTTTTATTTTTTTTAGGAGGAGGTGAAGTTAAAAATAAAAGACCTGAATGAGCATATTGTCTGCTACCTGTGTGCGGGGTACTTCATTGATGCCACAACCATTACTGAGTGTTTACATACATGTAAGTGGAGCAATGCCGCGTGAAAAATGTTGTATTTAGTTTGGTAGGTGACATTCTTAGGTCATGTTTAGACATTGATTTTATTTGATTTGTTGGTGAATAATATGTTGCCTGCAGCCACTTAATGCTTGGAAAGCATAGTGTTTGAGGTGTGTTTTGACAGTTTTTACTCCGCCCCACACCCACCCCTGTCTTGCAGTTTGTAAGAGCTGTATCGTGAAATACCTGCAGACGAGCAAGTACTGTCCAATGTGCAACATAAAAATTCATGAGACGCAACCCTTGTTGAACTTGAAACTTGACCGAGTGATGCAGGACATTGTCTATAAGCTGGTTCCAGGACTACAGGAGAGTGAGTGTGCCGAGCTTGTCCTTTTGACACCCTTAGTGGTGTTTAATTTACTCTCCATCTGCCCTTAGATACCTTACTGCACCTGCTTCACTGTTTGGTCTAAGAAAGACATTTGAAATCTGATGCCAGTTAATTTTCCCTTTCCCATGTCTCTGTGTAACAGGTGAGGACAAAAGGATAAAGGAATTCTACCAGTCCCGGGGTCTGGAACGAGTTGTGCAGTCCTCTGGCGATGGTACGTGCCCTGTGTTGGTCTGCGTTATTCCTTAATTTACAAAATTTTTGTGCCAGAATGAAAGTTGTGTTGCAGTGATTGTTTTTTTTTTATTATTATTATTTTTGCATTTCAGATGCTGAACCTGACATGGCAGGATTGCCGTACACTAGCTTTGACCACTCCAAAGCCCATTTCTACAGATACGATGAGCAGGTCTCCCTCTGCCTGGAGAGACAGAGGTAAAGTGTGTTTTACGTAACTTTTTAAAATTTTGTTTTGGTAATATGCTGCATTTCTTATTGATTTGTAGCAAAAGTGAAATTAAAAGCGCTTCACTATACTTCAAAATGGATATTAAATGACATTCAAGACCATATTTTATTATGGAAAGCACAGCTTTTAGTACAGGGAGTGAGTTGATAATGAAATGCTACAGATTCTTTTAAACGTGTTTCTAGAACAGTTTATTAATGGGGTCCATTCATAGCTGCTTTATAACCTTTTGTAATTCAGGCTGTAAGCTTGGCATTTCTTAGAACATGCTCACAATCTGTTCCTCAATGTTTTGTCTAAGAGTTGAAGAGGCCCCAGGGTCTAGGAGGCTGTGTAGTTTAGTTTATTGAGGCCTCAGTACTAGGAGACAGGTCCAGCATGAACGGAGGACCCTGAAAGGAAGGCAGAAAGTGCTTCACATTTGTCTTTGGTTTGTCAGGTTCCCCCATAGCCACAAATGTTAATGGCTAGGATAATTGTGTTTATTTGAAAAGTTAGTCATTTGTCAATAGTTGTGAGTAATCTTCTACAGTGTTGTGCTTCATTGACCGTGCCATGATTACATTTCTTAATTACCTTGCACTGCACCAAATAATGGCTAGCAATCGATGGCAGTTACAGAAAACAGAATCAACTTAACTATTGATCCCCCCCGCCTTCTGTGTGTACACTTGTCTCCCGGTCCTTTGTGTGTCAGGAGGCTGGGTTGCACCCGCATTGCTTATAGGTGGGGGGCAGAGGTGGGAAAGACAAAGCCAGCTATCCTTTTGAATTTCGTTGCACCTTGAAATGTTGCAGAACCCTCAGCCAGACAGACTGAATTTGTCTTTGTACTCAGGGTTTTTAAATTTATTGTAATAATCGGTGAATGTTTCTTGAGATTAATCTTGTTTACTTTTTTTTTCCTGTATCCAAAATTTTAAATAATATCCAAATGAATAGCTGAATCCCTGTTTTAAAGGCTTGCTGTATTAATTCCTTTTTGATATAGATTCTTTTTGCATGTTCGTAATGACAATCATGTGCTGCAGTCTGATTCAGTAATAATTACACCAAAAATGGAACATGGCTGATATTCTCATTCGCAGTACGATTAAGTGTCAAGGATACTGTTGCCATGTAAAACAACTTATCAGTGCCAAAGTATCATCCGTATTTAGTTGTGCCCAACTATGTGATGAAATTTTTTCCCATGTTTCTGCAGTTCGTCTTCTACGGGGCGAGATAAAAGCAAGCTAACTCTACGGGTAAGATATCCATCCCAGCTCACACAGGCCCTGCTGTAAATTCTGATTTTTTTTAATTAATTTGCCTGCCTGTCTCATCTTTTGTCGTTCTTGTGAATGTGTAAAAACACACATGCAGGTGAAGAGTGTGCACACGATGGTGTCACTCAAGACCAGCACCGCCTTAAGGTCTAAGTAGTTAAGCCTGTCGCAGGCATTGAAGTGGGCGACCAGCAATTTAGCATGTAGTTAATCCGCAACCAGGAGTATCTGAATAGAAACAATCGTGCCGACTTGTCACAAAGAGCCTTTTGTGTTTTCTTCACAGTAACATGACTGTTAACTAAGGTGTTTATGTTTATAATGGTTTTAACAGCATTATCTGCCTCACAAACATGGCATATGGCTACAGTTTGATTTGGTAATACTCCCTGCTTTACTATAATTATTTTCCTGATGCTTATAACGATACACTTTGAAAGTAGTCTTTAATTTATGCTGTCATTTTCCAGCTCCTCAGTAGGTGGCAGCACTGGCTTGAATTTTGCTGTACACTTGTTTCGTTTGTCAGTCATTTGTATCTGCATGTGAAATGCTGGCTTTTTCATTCTGGGTGATCAAGCGTATGTACAGTCACAATGTATGTAGATTGTATTTGTGTTTGTTGTAATTGCTGTAGAATGTAAAGACAGTCTCCTGGGATGTGTGCTGTTGTCATCAACAGATTGATTGAATGGTGTGCTTTTGGGTTTGAGGGAACACTGCATTATTAATTATTGAGTGCCCTGTATGCAACAGTGATTATGGACATTTATTGATCAAACCAAGTAATTAAAGATTTTACAAGGGGCAGGTTAATTTTTTACTTGATCTTTATAGGTTTTTGCTGAAACTTTCCCTTAATTTAGACTTCTGTTTTCTATTTAGACTCATATAAACTTTTTTGTGTTTTTTTTTTTTTTCTTTTTTTGTGCTTTATGTAAATTTTAGTAAGTAAGAGTAAGTGGTAGTGAATATGGGGATTGTGAGGGAGAGAATGACTGTGAACTTAAACTGACTGGTTAAGCAGAAAGCCTTATTTCACTATATGTGTTAAGAGTGAAAGCTGTGAATTTCACAATTGCCTGGCACAACCTCTTCTTGCAGCACTTAAGTTTAAATGAAGAGAAAAGTATACCTTATCACATCTGTTTGACAAGCTACTGCAGAATTGCTAATTTGATGATGTTGCCAAGGCTATATTCTGGATCCCCAAGAAAGCTTAAAGGAGGAGGAGGGCTTTACAGCGTGCATCGGTAACGGCGAGCTGCTGATGGCCGACATTCTGTCGCGCTTGCCTCTTCACAGCAGAAGTTTGTGCGGTGCTCGGCGAGGGCGGAGGTGCGGCACCTGCGACGGGTGCTGTGTCAGCGGCTCAGCGTGGAGAAGCAGCAGGTCAGTCCCGCTATGCTGGAGTGAGTCATGCGCAGCAGAGTGTGACGCGCCTCTTCTGCTGGTGATGACTGTGGCATCGGCCTCTTTGATACAGTGTCAGTAGAAGCAATTGGGTGCCAGGAATTTTCGGCTATGGCTTTGTGGGTGGCTTGGTGGGTAGCACTGTTTTCTCTACCTTTGAGAGTTGAAGGTTCGTGCCTGTCTGTGTGAAATTTTGCATGATCTCCCCATGTTCTGTGGGTTTCCTTCAGCAGTCCAATGGCATGCGGTTGGGACAAACGGTCTCGCTAAATAACCTATAGGGCATACACATGCGCAGGTGTGCGTGCGTGGCCTGCAGTGGGCTGTCATTCCAACCAGGACCCTAGCCTTGTGTCCCGGGCTGCTTGTAATGGGTATGACCCAGATGGGGACAGGGGTTAAAAGAAAAATAGATTGGGTGATTGGTTGGTTGGTAGGTAGGTAGATGAATGGAGTCCAGCATTTTTGGTTAGGATCTTGAAATATAAGCTTGTGTGTGTGTTTTTTTTTTTTATGTGCTGTCTTGCCTCTGTTTGCAGGTCCAGATGTTGTTCAACAATGAGTCCTTGCCTGATCACATGACCATGAAACAGCTGTGGCTCCTGCACTGGTTTGGCAAGGTGCGATGGCCAATTCCCAGTTGGCATTCCCAGGGCATTCCCCATTCCCTACTAAGAGGGCTCTTTCTTCGCTGCGTTTCATTCCTATTTTTCAATTTACAAGTGCTCTGTCAGTGCACATTTATAAACCACAAGTTTAACCTGTCCCAAATGAAATGCATTTTGTGTTGCCAGACGTTTTCCCTCCTGTTTTCATTGCTGACTAAAGCTATTCGCGATTTAGGTCATCTTAGCAGATGTGCAATTTATTGGTAATTCTAAGAAAAGAATACTTTTTAAAAAGTACTTCTTTATAAACTCTCTTCCTCCTTTTTTTCCCTCACAGGCTCAACCTTTGGTTCTCCACTACACAATCAAGGACAAGCAAACAAGATAGGATTGGTAGTTTTAAACCATTGCGTTGGTTGTACATATTTGTATTTTAGATAATCTATTTTAATTAGATCTGTATATATGTGTATATAAATGTACTTAGATTTTGTTTGTATTTTTAAATAAATTTTGTGAAAGTTTAGCTTCTGTCTCTTTCTTTTGTGAGTATTAGTGTGCCACTGATGTCCCATGAAAGCTGATCATGTGCTTTGTTAGCTTATACTGCCCATGAAGTCTTCTGTTTAGCACCAGTCAGTGTTATTTCACTGAAAATGGGAAACTGTGTTTTGTGGTGGCTATTTGTTTTCTACCTTGTGAAATATTAATACCGTATCTGGACCAAAGGGATTGGTCCTTGGATTGTTGGAGGATAGGACGGAAACCGCCACCTAGACAACAACACTGTGCCGTCCCATTGTCAAGCTGGCACTTTCTTAAAGTACCACAAGGTGGCGCGCTTTGTGCTTATTAGGGAGCTGTGCCTACTTCGGTGTGGCCCGGAGACCAGTCAACGCATACTGTCAATAGTTTCTTAAAAAAGAAACCGCAGGAACAGAGTTCGGTGTAAGAAAGTCTTGGTTTTTTTTTAGAGGCAGAGCAAATAATCTCTTTAGAATAACTAACTTTACGGGATGATATTGATTTTTTTTAGCTTGCAAGGAAGCGCCGTGTTATTAAGACGGAACATTCCGCGCATTCCCCTCAATTGATAGAAACATTATATATGCATCTGGTTCATTGTGAAGATGCGGAGGCGTTTAAGAACACGGGTCAACATATGCGACCATGTAATAAAAATGACCTTGGTATTACCAGAGTGTAGGGTTACTGTTACCGATATGACTTACTTTTGTGTTTTTCATTCAGACAGTCCCCTGCGTTTATCTATAAACAAACAGTTATGACATTTAAATTTTAAGTCGTCGTTTCCGAGGTACCAGACAGTTCAGGTTCTTTACTGACCTGTGAATTCAGTTACATGACGGAAAATGCTGTTAAAAATCATATTCTCTGAGCCACACGTTATATTCGAAGTATTTCTAGGTGTTCTACAAATCGTTTGTATTACAACGTTTTACCAATAAAACATTTAAACGTTATGTTAAAGGGCTTGCAATGATATCGCCGTCATTTTAAGTGGCGCGTGACGACAGATGCATAAAGAAAAAGACACAAGTCAAGTAATCAGGACGCTTCGAAAACAAACTGCGATGACTTTAAAGCTAGATAATTAATCACTAGTTAAGCCAAATTAATGCCAACAAGCAATGATGTCAGGGAAGAGACGATGTAATTAACCATCCAGAAAATTAGGTTTTGGTTCGCCATACCAGAGCTGTAACAGAATTTCAGGGAACGGCCAAGACAGAAATAAAAATCTGGAAACTCCAACGAGGGACGTTCGCTGCATTTTTCTATATGGAATATGGAATGAATGTCACAAAGTGTATCGCCATGGATGCTACCTGGCGGCATTCATTTGCGCTAGGGTTTTTTTTTTTTTTTGCTTTCCTTACGTAAATGCTTGCGTAGTGAAAATCTGGAGTGACAGCCATATACCCGCATACTGAAATGCATTGTCTATCATGTAGGCTGATGCTTTCGATAAAAAGAACAATTATTTAAACAGACATAAGCTACATAATGTGTACATTTTCTGTTTTAATTAGTTTGCCTCTGATTTGATGCTATGAGTTGACATCTCGAATGTCATGTACAAAACTGTTACATTTTAAAAGAAAACATTGATTTAAATTATGCATTTTTATTTCAAGAGAGACAAGTATTAAAATATTTAAGGAAGCATCGCAAAAATGGTTATTGTTCTTGTGATCTTTAAAACTTGAAACTGGCGAGTTTTTCTTTGTTTTTCAGCCATTCTATTTTTTTAGAGAAAAACTAGATTTATAATACACTTCAAAAAAGTGACAGTGCATTATATTAAACATTTGAATATAAAATTAATAGACATTTTAATATTAGTTACAGTGGAAATACAAACCAATTAAAACGAAACCCTATATTACGTCATCATTCCAGGTAAGTAACATAAAAAAAAAATATTTTCACCTGCACAGTCAAATTATTGTTAAGAACTATTGGCATGGTGTGCGACTTTGAAAAAGAAGTTTCCATGCATGAAATAATATATGGTTTCCTAGTTAAAACAAGGTTTTCATTGTTAAAGAAATTATTATACGTTAATAGTGTCAGCAATAGCGTCCGGAACCATACAGGTAAACCACTTATACAATTCGTATTTCATGCAACATAATAATCGAAGTTTGGTTGTCATTTTTGTATAAAATCATGCGCCCATATGATTTTCTGTGTGTATTAGTTCAGATCATCAAATAATATTTTGTTCTAATATGCCTGGAGTTCAGGCATTTCAAACAAGCAGAGGGTATTATTCCAGGGAACATTCGATTTTGTTGCACAAAGATTTTTGTTTACATCGACACTTACATGAAATTGACAACACCAAACGTTTATTACAGGAAGACAAATGTCGTTAAATAGAATTCTGCAGTATAACTCACCCTAACCCACAGCATACGCTGCCCTGCAGGCGTTTGCTTGGTCTCGGTGTGTTTTTGTATCAAATGCACGTGCATTTAATAGGCTCGGGTCCGACGAACGTGACAAAGAATCAAATGAACAAATACACGACAAAATATTTAGTTACTAAAGAAGAGTGTTTATGGTGAATGCATTGCTCGCGGGTCTAATCGACTGACCGTTAAATGCCGCACTGTTGCACTGACATTTAGCATATATTAAGCTGTTGCACATTCACACAAAAACATATTCGGGGTAAGGTGTGACACATCGAAATAATATGCGCTGGTAATGTGCATGCAGCAGTTAGGATATTTCAGCGTCTTTGAAATGTCCATGTGTAGTTATCATTGTATGATACGCTGAACTAAATGTTCATGAAGGCAGGACCGACAGAAACTGCATTGCCATAGAAATGTCAGTGAAACTACTTTTTATACAAATACATATCAAAAGGTATGTATTGGACCTAAAAATAAATATTAACATTTTAGATTACATTTAACTGAAAGTAAACGTTAAAATAATCTCAATAGGCCTATATGGGCCTATATATGAAGAAATCGCCTTGTCTTGTTTCTGTGGCGAAAACTCATTTCTGGCAAGTTCCTGGATCCGTCTCACAACGCAACAATAAAAAATAAAAAAAACTGCTTGACTTTTCAACCCTTTGGCGATTCCAACCGATTGCGTCAATTGTGTTCAGTCTTTCTCTCCACCACAAACAGCTTTCCTTGATCTGGTTAAATGTTACTAATGGACCAAAAGATATGCCAGCAGATTGCAGCCCGGACAACGAAAAGGCAGGAGATAAAGGCAATAGACCTCCCTTTCTACCGGCCTCCTATTGAGACTTATTCATTAGGAACCTCTCGCTAATCAATTGCTATTCATAGGCGTTTTTTAACACACAAATTAAAAGAAGCACAGATGCGTGGTATTATTGCTGTCGGCAGAGGGAAAGTGTTTAAGTCCGGAAAGGCGGGTTAAACTAATAAATCATGCCGACTAGGTTGTGTTAAGAGAAAATTCATAAACCATATGGGATCTGGATGGTCACAACCTTATTTCACACCAGCCCCGTCTGGACCATATTGTGACAACAACAGTTCTTTAACTGATGGTGGTAAGGGAGAGACGTGTTTACTTGCCTCTAATTGAGGCTCGAGTCTCACAAGGCTAAGATCAAACGTGGCACTGCTGGTAGGGGGACCATTATTCTTAGATGTAGGCCTAGTGAAAATATCTGATGCGTTTAGACTTTGCCAACACAAAAGTAATTCACTTTGTAACAATTGTGTAGATATTTTACATTGTGCCCAAGCAGCCTAGACTTCTCTGTCGACTCTTAAAATATATTCGCAAAAACATTTCTATAACCCATCAATGCCCGAGATTTAAGTTAGATTTATTAAACAAGTCTGTCCTTAGCATTTAACGCACAGCGACGTACAAGGCCAAATGACAACGAAAAATGCACACCGAGGCTCAGAAAACATGTCAGGAAACGCTAAATATTATAATCCGTTTATTTACAGAGATGATGATTAAATAGAATGTTACAATAAAATTACCATAATAAGAGGTTCCTTTAAACGTTTTATTTAAATTATATACAGAACATACCTATAGATTAGGCGATTGTTTGCAAGTCCATGTCTGAAGTCCGGTTAGTTTTAAAGACTACACTGCAATGGGCAGGAAGAGCCTACGGGTCCGTCATTTTTAATGTCAATTAAAATTCCCACAAATTAATTCTGCATGAACGACCCATTGTTTCGGCTACGTATTTAAAGGCAATAAAATTCTCTTCTCCTAAAATACGCATCTTTTACCTACACACATCTGAGGGAAAAAAACACCAATTCTGTAGAGATGTCTTAGCAGCTATAAAAAATGAGTGCGATTTATGGTCTATCAAGAGGCAAAATTGCAAGTGTTTCCCTAAGAACATAGTAAAAGAAAGGCAAAACGTACATAAACACTTCTGAAATCTTGAACCACGAATCAAAGTAATTCGGTACTGTAAAAAAGTCATTTCCATCGTAATTCCTCCGCTTTATTTGCCGAAGCTTAATACGGAAGCATCTCGGAGGCGCTAACTTCACGTTGTCATTATGTTCTTACAGTCCTTTATATAAATAAAAATTCAACCAAAACGTCCTTCCTTTGAACATTCATTCCCAAAGTAGTCCCTGTCCGTGCAGTATTTGGAAAGGGTCCCCTCTTATAACACAGGCCTACTTTCAATCGTCCACTTCAATCTCCTCATCTTCCTCCGAAAACTCGTCGGTGGTTTGGTCTCTGGAGGAGAAAGGCGACTGTGGAAAGACCCCATGTCCTCGCGAGGACGGGGATACGCTAGGGGATACTGCTCCCGAGCCGCCTTGGGCTTCATCACTGTCCTCCATGCTAACCAGCTTCTGGAGAGCCTGCGGTGGGATTTTCTTCAGCGACTCCACGTCCGCTTTCATCTCCTCCAAGTCTCTCTTGAGTTTCGCCCGCCTGTTTTGGAACCAGGTGATGACCTGAGCGTTGGTTAGACCCAGCTGTTGCGCGATCTGGTCTCTGTCCGCGGGGGACAAGTATTTCTGGTACAAGAATCGCTTCTCCAGTTCGTAGATCTGATGGTTCGTGAACGCCGTGCGAGACTTTCTCCTCTTCTTTGAGGCCTGGCGTTGGCCGAAGGCGTTCAGATGCTCGCGACCTTAAACGAAAACAAACACGAAAGTTTAACTCCCAGAGGAGGAGGGAGGACACGCCATATGGCCCCCGGGCACACTGCATGCACCTTCGAGTAATCGCGGAGGCGAATAGCGCAAAATATTATACATTTGCACACTTTTGCACACAGTCACGGCCATGCAGAATGTTCCTGTTTAGGCCGTGCTTATTCAAACTGCCTGCATAAGCACTGATAACTCGAACTTCGAGGTATTAATTTTAACATAGTAAAATAAAATGCCGTAATATAGCATGTACTGTTAGATGTGTTCCTTTGTAATATCTTGTGAATAATAATAATAATAATTCATTGCGGTATGTTTTGCAGGAGCATGTTATTCCACATAATTAAAACCAGCTATGACATTAGTACCGGTTATCATATGTTTCTGAAACAGTACTCTACAGTGCTAAAAATACGGCAGATTATGAAAAATTCCAGTCAAAGAAACTGTAAAACAACAGTTATATCCCGATTAGTATTGGGTTTCATTTAAGTAAAATGTAAACAGAGCAACAGCAAAATGTCTAGGCCGATACATACAGTATTTACTTTGTTACATTCTTATTTTTAAAAAATATTGCATATATCTAACAACTCAGAACATTGGTGTTGGTCATTTGTGCAGTCACCGTTCTTCGTTTATGGGATTTTTTTATTTATAGGCCTATTTTTTATATATTTTGATATATTTATGTTTTTTAAGGGAATAAACCTGCGATTTAAATATCAGACGGTTAATGTACATAAATATTACAATTATATGCGTGTCGTAGACCTGGTGTCTCACGCAGGCCCTTGTGCATTCCTCGGTGGCTATAGGTGCCATTGGAAAATAGCACGCATTCCTTTACAGGAGCCCGTACACGTGCATTGCATTTGTTTCATAAGCGACACGGATCGGGTATGAGCGATCAACAGAAAACAATCTTTAAAATGAATACCTTCGGCAGCTTGGATAACGTTGACTTCCAGACCTTTAAAAGTTTTGCTCGCTAACTCTTCCAGAGCGCAGAGCGGCGAGGACGGGGTGGTAATGCCGTTCCTGGTGGTACTCGATCCGGTCACTTTCTCCAAAACTCTCGGCGGGCAGAGACTGGCAGCCGACTTCTTTATGGAGGGTTTGTTCAAAATATCCTCAATGCTAAACGGAGTGAGCGGTTTGTTGGAATTAGCTGGCGGTGGAAGTTGATCCAGAGGACCTCGTCTCCTCTCCTCGCTGCTGGATTGCAACACTGAGCCTGCCTTCATGTCTCTACTGGAGGTCATCGTACTCCCTCGAAATGTTTATTTCTAATAGCAGTAGATAATATTTCATTCAAAGGCTCATAGGAACTTCCAGTTATGTGTGTTGTCGCGTCTTCGCTTTCGGCCCCCCCGATGCACGCTCAAAGCTTCTCTGGAGTGCGGCGATTGTCGAGAAGAACCATTCTTCAGCCCGCACTTCGGTTTTACCGACAGCAGAATCAGAATTGTATTCCCTTTAAGAAAGCAGTCGGTCTTCTGAGGAACTCCATTAAAATCGCTAAAAAAAAAAGTATAACGGTGCTGCCCCGGGGCTGATTTGCTACAAAGAAAAAGCGTCTCACAGAACAAGGAAAGCGAGCGACCGCTAACGACTTATGTTATTGTTGATTGGGCGAAGATCAATTAGAGAAACACTACACCATTCACTGACCCGCTGCGGAGTCTTAAAGGGCCAGGCCACATTAATTAATTGGACGCAGGAATAGGAGGAGTTTCCCCGGCGTTACCAAATTTAAAAAAGCGAGACACGGCTTGAAAGGTTTATGCATCTGCTGCTCCACTTTCCACTTAAGGGAACCACGTGCCGTCCATGTATATTTCACTGAAAAGGGAGAGTAATGATTCCTGTTTATAAAACCTGCGTGCTACGTCATAACGCGCCGTGAATGGCTTCCGAACAGATGTTAAATAATCTCTTGGCTAATGTGGCCAACTAAGAAATAACATTCCGAAAGGTTCTCTTTAGGTCCTGTTAGCTTTTATTTATATATTTATTATTTTTTTGCGCTTGAGATACAGGCAATACGTGTATTAAAGTGTGTGAGCTACACCGAGGAGGCACAGTTCGGGCTGAGAAATCCTTGGTAGAATTGAAACGCTTTTACAACAACCGCAATATTACTGTAATGACCAAAGAATTGACATTTTCTGTATATAGTACATGTGCACATGCTTTTCTATTAAATATAAGTTTGACTTTTAGTTTACACGACACTGGTCCAGATAACCAGTCGCTGCGGCAATAAAATAATATTATGTAGTACAATTATATAAAATAATATTATATTCATAATATTATTAACGCTGTGACTCACATGTCTCTAAATTCTGGGAAAGGAATATGATTAATCGTGCTTATCTTCAAAGCACAGCCCAGTCAAAAGTTGTTTTTATGCATCCATGAAGTGTTTCACTGGGCAAGAACGAGCATTTAAGGCAGAAAGTTTAATTGTCGCATCGTTTTATGGGGTTTTTTCGGAAAGCGTGTCAGCGCTGCCTCCCTGCCTCGAAGAGGAGAACGGGAGGAATGGGCGCTCGCGCAGTCCCGAGCAGACGAAAGCACTGCTACTCAGATATATTAGCTCATCTTCATTCTAATGCACCATAAAAATAGAGACAACCTGGAAATGATTATCAGAGAAAGGGAAGACTTGTGCGCGGTATTGAGTTACACAGAAGTGAAACGCTATAAAATGTCTTACAAATAACTCGAGGATATTTAAGTTTTGCGAAAATAAAGCCCCCGTTTCTGTTCTCGCCCGAGGAAAAAATGCAGGTAAAGCGGGGAGCCCGAATTAAATTTTCCGCGTCACTTCTGTTAATGGTGGTGCTTAAGACCTAAAATCAGGTCGCGCACCGAGGTTGGCTCTGTGGTATTAGGTGCAGGAGTGATTTGATAATCCAGCTGGGCGCAGAGAGCAGGTAGGTACCACCATCCTGTATGTTTCCGCTCGTAATGTTAGCTTGCATCGGCACATCCAAATAGTGCGACTATATGTAAGTATGGAATAAACACTACAGGTAGTATGCTACTCCGATTCAATGTTTTATTGTCTAAATAACAGAAAAAAAATCACAGCGCATAGCATACAGTCATAAGACAATAATAGCACCATGGATTTAATTTATATTGTATTACATACCTATCACCTTTATCACAGCTTGCACGCGGCGTGTTTCTTTAGGTGCCAATGCGGGAGACACGCGCTCAGCCTCACGCAGCACGCGCGTGCACAATCCGGACGCAGTGTGTTCAAAAATACAAGTAGACTCGTTGTCTTCAGATTTAAATGGTTTATTGCATTGTGTACGGTACGTGGGGACATTTAATGGCGTTACACCATTTCAAATCATTTTTAAAATAGCACTAGTGGCCCCATAAAACATTGCTCAATTTATACATTCAATAAGAAGGCATTTTGCGTAATTTCGAATATTTCCCGATATGGACAGGCTGCGTTTTTAATTCATTCGTTTTGTGGCTAAGAATAGAAAGCACAGCTGAAAAACAGAATGCAGTGCACGACGATATTATTCCAAGTTATATTTATTTTTATGGCTACATAAAATCCCTGGAACCAAGTTTCTGAACAGCTGTGCGACTGAACTGAATCAAAAAAATAATTATTTACATTACAAAACGCGGCTTTTCTAGGACTAGAAGCACAGACGGATTCGCAAATCAAGGCCGGTCATTTCTTATTTCTGTTGCCTCTGTCGCTCGTGTCAGCTAAATGCATTACTTGGAATCTTGAATCAGCTCAAATCTAGCGGAATATGATGCAAAATGTACTATCGGTACGGACGTTTGATCTGATCTTGGGTTTAATAATCGATTAGAATGATAGATAACCCTTTTACACGAACTATTAGAGATGAATGCACTCCTCAGAAACATCACCCGTGCCAAAAACACCATATGGTGACATTCATGTTAGGACAAAACGGGGCCAAATAACGCAGGAGTTATTAAAACAGCACGGGATTCTATTACACTGGATGGAGAGTGTCCCCGACAAGGGTGTCATTGAGGGACAACGGAGGGAGCGTGTTATTAAACAAAGGATAATTTATTCAAGAAACGCGACTGACATGGTAAATACCCGGTTACGGTAATCCTGAAACACAGGCCGGCGAAGACTGAGAAACGCAGGTTATCTTCTGGGCAAGCCCGGGAGACGACGCGATTTAATCGACGAGGAAAATGGGAAATTTAAGGTTTTTATTACAGTAGTCCTATTAACCCAGTAGCTAGTTTTCAGAAACAAATAGTTAATGTATCACAAAAACAAAAGCTAATTATACAAATAAGTATGCCTATTCTAACATTTTTATTATCAGGCATGACCTAAACTGTCCCTCAAGCGAACTTAGACTGAATGAAAAACTATTTATATAAAATTTAACATTGCGGGGGTATCAGGTATACTCATCGGAATATTTCTTACAGTATAAAAGTACATAAAATCTGTTTAAGTTGTCGTAATAAAACTGCTACTTTTGGCGATTTGGGCCAGTAAACAGAACATATTAGCAATGGTAGAAAATTGCTGTTATACTGTATTAATGGCCATTTCTTGGGCAAGTCTGCAACTTGGGCTAAATCCTATAAAACCTTATAAAAAGGAAAAAGGATTTTCATAGCGGAGTTTATTGTCCTAATAATAAACGTTGTACTTTTAACAATGTAATAATGGCAGCTGTAAGAGCTGGCGTTATAACATACCACTGAGGCGCCAAACTGGATCAAACAACAAGTGTATATAGGCCGGAGATAATGGTCATTGGCGGACTTTAATAAAAAGCTCATTATAAGCGTTAGAAAGAGCGAGAGCCGGGCGATGGTGTGACATTTCTCTCAAATCCTGTAAGCACTAATGGTGCTGAAACGAAGTCTGCCGATATCTCTTTTCAAAACATGTTTTTTATGATCTTTACGGTCTCCAGTGGAGCGGCGCTAATTCGAAAGGTCTTCTTTGGCCTAATTTAAACGTTAATTAGAAACAGAGCAGCTGACTTCATCAATCATCGGGTCTTACGGGAGCCGCGCCTTATTCCCATTGTCGCTGTCTCTCCTTCCTCGAACTTGTTCCCCTAACGTGTCTGTCTTGTTATTCCTGGAGTACAGTCATTTGCAGTGACCGAATATTCGAGCTGACGATGAAAACCGCGTTGGTCTCGGATACCATCGCTTAACTGGGATGGTTTAACACAGACTAATTAAGCCGTTCGTATTGTGCATCCACTTTCAACCTGCATCATAATTATTTATCAATATTATTACAACATCGATTACAAATCGTTAAACATTTTAAACTCAAACATTGTTCCATTTTAATTTACAGTTACCGTCATTAGAATTAGTAAGTAGAGTAATATTATTACATTAATAAAAATAATCATTCCATGTATATATTAATTTATTAATACAAATGTAACCTTTGATGGATATTTATATTCTAATGACCCAAGGGCTAGATACTTTGCTTTATATGCTTTATATAGATATAATGCATTTATAATCGACTGACGATTTGTATTTCTTCAGTATAGGTTTTTATGTTATTTTAATTATAAAAATAACTAAGACGCGTCAGCAGTGTCATACTGGTGTGTGAAATTGTGTTATGCCTGTTTCTGGGAAGGCGAAATTTGTCGGAGGACGCTCATTAATTCAAAGCCAATTTTTTGCTGTATTTTGCTTAATATCTGACTCTCAAATCTCTCGGCTGCATGAGAAACAATGAATCAAAGCAGTGAGAGAAATTGTCCCCAGATATTTGATACGGGCTTATCATTTTAAATTCCAAAACGTCCCACACATCAGCTATAAGAATCAGATCTCTGTTTCAGAAGGCCAGGTCTGCGCCAGTTGTTAACCCCTATTACTAAATAAAACAGCTGCACTGCTCGCCATATCAACATGACACGGGGGCCTTCCAATAAAGCTGCATACATCTGCAAGACGAATTCAGTCTGTAAAATATATGGAACATTATGGGGTCAGCTTTCAGCCTGATTATTTCTAATATTTAATGCTTTCTCCTATTTACCACTGAACATACATTTTAGTCATAGGTAAATACACTCAACGTAAGCAGCAAAATCCCTTTCTGCAGTAAATATCCATTAGGCCCGCAGTTCAATTAGCGACAAATGTTCGATCATTATGCTGTTAGCCGTTACATTTGTTAAATGATTGACCACTGATATTTCCCACCCAGATGTCCCCGTGGCTCACCTTTGGGTCCGATGAGCGCAGTTTAATGACTTTAAGGACAAGTTTAATAGAGGATAAGATCAGCACTGGAACAAACATTCGGCCGTTGTCCTGTCTCGGTAAGTATTGGCTAAAATTCAAATTCGTGTCACTGTCGTATTTCTTTAGCTTGCCAATACATTTTTTTTTAATTTCGCATAATTTTGCAGTAGATACAGTACAGTAAGATAGAGTAATCATCATACGCCATGCAATGAAATTGAGTATTATTACTGGTTATTGGTTATTATTATTATTAATAATAATATTAAAACTATCATAATCGTTGCCTTCGTCGTATATTTAGAAAAACGAAAGTGGTGTAAACTAAAAATAATCGTAGGCTCAATCGTTTCAGTTGAGGATACAGCGGCAAAGCTTCGCCGAAATTATTAATAGAATTAATTTGATAATTTGTCTAAACGTGGGCGCCCTAGTAATAGTTTATCGCTTAAAAGTCACATTTAGATTTATGTATGGCTTAATTGCATTTTAAGGCGCTATACGAGAAGTCCTGTAGCGGTCCATCGTAACCTATGGGCCTGCGGTCGGCTATGCAGCCCGGTTGCCCAGCTGGCGGGCCAGCGGCTAACTTCGCCTAAATGCGACGCCTAACTGCCACGCAAGCACGTTTTATTTGCAGTACGCTTATTGCGACAAGGAGGGTGATAATTAATGTCTTTTGCTGTGACCCGCCATTAATCCATTACTCTTTATTATTAAGACGCACGTGGAACATTTTTTTTACATTTGTGATGTCACCGAGCTATGGAATGCACGGTTAACAATCATTTACAATATAGGTATGTGTAGAATAACTATGCTGCATATTCAGATCTGTTTTTAATTTAAATT
Organism: Petrocephalus sullivani; assembly: GCA_026780845.1. Classification (NCBI taxonomy): domain Eukaryota; kingdom Metazoa; phylum Chordata; class Actinopteri; order Osteoglossiformes; family Mormyridae; genus Petrocephalus; species Petrocephalus sullivani. Next base: position 1,209,852 of record JAODKM010000016.1, on the reverse strand, counting down.
AATTGATGAACGGATACATAAATAGATCATATGAATACACCATAGTAATGGTTGAAAAGGCTGAGTGATTGTTACCTTGGGCTTAGAAAGAGTCAAAGACTATTGAACGCCATCAGCGACAACTTCAGCTTTGGCGTCGCGTAGCGCGTTTTGCACTTGGCAGTCACATTCTGCGGTGGTTAATACCTGTTGTTTCTCCTCCTCGGTTGAATGACAAATGCTAGGATTGCGAACAGGGCACTCCAAGCCCCTAACTAGGCCAAACGGTTCCGCAGCGTTCCCACCTCAGCCGAGTTCATTTTCTCCCGCGGATCACAGCACTTTAAACCCCCAGGGCGCCGTGTTACACACCTCTAATGCTCCTCGGGGGTCCATTTAAGATAAAGAAGATGGAGGCCAGGGAACTGGATGCACGGGAGACACAAACATACCCACACACTGTTGTATTTATCTATGGGGGGGGGGGGGGGGGGGGTTTTTTTCAAAAAGATTGTGGCTAAAAAAAAATTAGCTTTTTCCTCCGGAAAATAAAAGGACACTTTTTTTTAATTAACTTATCCCCCCTCATAAAAACT
>JAODKM010000016.1:1189595-1209177 GCA_026780845.1 Petrocephalus sullivani | reverse complement strand
ATAACTTTGATGTTAGTTTTGATTATTTTAATTTCTTTGCTCTCCGTTTTTTTAGACTTCTAAACGCAGCCGCTCGTCAGGATGCTCTAAAGAAGTCTGAGAACAGAAGTACATGTGATTCAAATTCAAACACGCCGTTGTCACGACAGCGCATTCATATCATAACAGACAGCAAGCTCCTACACAGGTCGTCTCCGACTTACTACTGTGATCGGTGTTGTCACCACCGTAAATGTTACACCAACCGAAAATGTAACTTACGCTACTACGCACGCGCACCATTACCACGCATGCGTCTACGAGACCACATTCTCCGGCACTGACAGGATTTAGTAATTAATACAATTATCATTCTTGGAAATTTTTTTCGACATAAGAATACATTTTTGAAAGAACAACCAAACGTAAACATTTTTCATAAGGATTTATGCCATTATTGCCGTCAAAGGGCCAGATGTAACTTTAAAGCAGTATAAATGTAACTAAATGTAATGTGAAATAAATGCAACTACTCCTCAATGTTAAATAACTCTGAATTTTTACTCATTCAACTGACAAATATTACATATATATATATTTGCATAAATTTGAAAAAAATATGTTTGCTTGTTGCTTCATAACACAAAAGACATACCGGTTTTTCTTCTTGAAGCACAAACATATATTCGCCTTCCCATCTCTCTTGAAACAGCCTTCCATCGGCATCAATTTTTCTCTTCCTGGACATTTTGGGATCATTGTTTGTACGTCTCAATTCGGAAAATTGCATTGATGTGGGAACACTGTGATCTAGTGGCGAGATGCTGTCGCTTCGCGGGTAACGTGATCGGCATGCATTATGGGAAATGTAGTTTATGGTCAATGCACCCTTTTGACTTCTTTATTATACGACAATTAGATCTTTTAAGCTCTCGCGGGCCTCGAGTTTGACACATGTGCCCTAGGACTTTTATTTATGTTCATTTAATATGTCCTCATTTTTGTTACTTTAATCTATTCCCCATTCTTTACTGTTGTATATGTAATCACTTCCAGTTGCTTATGCAATGTCTGTTACACCTGCTGGAGTCTGTTTGTGTTTATGTCAACAAGTATGTGGCTAAATAAAAATTAGCATTCTACTACGGAGAATCAAAGGACACATTTGTTTAATTAACCTATCGCCTCTACTAAACACTAGGCTACTGTATTTCTTAACTGCAAGTTAAATGTTTCCTGCTTCTTAATCAAATATAAGCATTTAAACCATTGTAATATTTAGTTTATTTTTCGCTGAATTCTCGAATTAGGATGACATTATTGAGCACAGTTAAATATTTACAGCGGGTCAGATAATGAAAAAAATCTGATTGGAAATTAGGTCGTATTAAAATGTGACACTGAAGGAGAAGCACCAGACCGTACGACCCTCGAGGAGAGGTGGTACCAGTGTCTGTAGGAGACTCATTAGATAAACTACTGAAGAAATCTATCCATCCATCTTCAATAACTGCTTATCCGTTAGAGGCTCGCAGTCAAAGAAATGTATTAATTCATTAATTTGATAAAAATCGTGATCTTTTTCTACATTTATTACACAAACTGACACTGATTTGCGGATTTGGCTGATTATAGTATGTTAAATTAATTCTTAATTTACCGGCATACCATAAACTGCATGCTAATAGGTCCAGTAATATCCAATAGGAAGCGGTGTCATCTCATTACAAACGCTTTATTCTAACCTGCCCCTCCCCCTTCCGTTTGCGTATTATGGAAAAAAACACCCTACGGCGTAAATAAATTTGTCAGCCCGGTTACAAGGGAGAGGAATAGGCGTCGCGTACAATTTGGTTTGTAACAAGATTTGCCGGGAAATGCCTTTCACCAGAATGGGTCGTGAGAAGACAGAATAGGCGCCTTCCATTACAGCAACTAATTATATGGATACATATGACTGGAGCGAAAATAATTCTGTTACACTTTAACCAATTTAACCTACGTTGTGTCTTTACAAGAATGCTATATTGCAGCTAGAGTAATTACATAATAGGCGGGCTATATACGGACATTTTGAACAAATGTTCGTATATACCTATTGTAAACATAAAACATTCGTATAATAAAACAAACAAGAGCAATTATAAAGGGGAACGGTATTAGTAGAAATAAATTATTGTAGGAAGGCTATGGTGTAAACTCAAGATGTATAGGGTAATATAAACAACAGGAAGTCGTTATAATAATATTTACAGACGCTAACGCTTTTAAATCGTAAATCATAAGACTTACACACCTTAGGTGGCAATAAAATAAATTTCAACGGCGCGAGTAACGTTCAAGCCATAAACAGTTCGGTAGCTTATTATTGTATTTTATTTTTAAATTTTTTTGGAGAGCGGATAGTAGAGGACGTCGCACACACACACACGCACACTTACACAGCAATTAACACGTCAGCCTAGAGACACGCTGCTTTAGAAATAATATAACCACGCTAACTTTTTTGCATTGGACTGTCATTTTTATCATTGGTAAGTGTGGAAATGTACTCTAATTAAAGGAGGGATTTAATGCATACTAAGTAAAATGCCATAATAAACATGATCATTCTGAATCAAATTAGCAGTCCGGGAGAACAGGAAGCAGCTCGCGCGATTTTTGCAGAATCATTTTTATGTTTTATGCTGAAAACTAATTTTAAAATCCTTGCTTCATTTTTGAATGAAATAAATCGATTTTGCTTGTTTCTGATGTAAATTTCTAGGAAAAGTATATGTATATAAAAATAAAATGTTATGCTAAATACGATTGTTCTTCGAATGGAAATAGCCATTATTAACCTTCTACAATTACTTTTATTAAATAATTTATAGGACGATTTTGTCCAAAGCTACGTTTTGTGCATAGTAGCCAGTTCAAGTGCTGCTGGACTGAGCTTCCAAACTTCTTAAGTTTTCATAAAAATAAAAGTATCGAAGAATCGACCAATTTCTTTCTGATTTGGAGGGAACAATATTAGACCTTCAAGTAATTTTAATTGGACAGGGTTACGTTCATATTGTTACACTGATAGCTGCTCACAATGACATGTAATTAACCATCAGAATATTAACTGATATGTATAATAAACCACAATTAAGTAACTGTGTATATACGGTTTTTGTTCTTAGTCTGTTATTGATATGCTATCAAGCTGTCCGACTTATAATTGGACAAATTTCTGCATTTTTTGTAATTTCGTATATACATTTATATAGAGAGATTGTTTTGTTCTATTTAACATTTTTCCGTCTTAAACCAAAAACATAACCGTGATCATAGTTGGCATGCGTTAAAAATACTGTCCTTTAAATGTAACCTTATTAACATTTAATTTGGCGCCGAAAACAAAACCATTTCGTTTTAGTTTCCTGCAAAATGATGGTTACTTAAACGAAGAAATACAATTTCTTCTTCTTGGCGTTATTATACCCAGCAATTCAGCCGCCAACGCTGGTCCAGGCGCCCCATCGCTGTAGTTGAGGGTGGGGAGATGCCACGGCGGATCACGTGACCGAACCCACGGGCACCGCGGGGGTGATGGATACCGACGCCCGGAAGCACCGTCGCTGGGACCCGTCCGGAAAGCAGCAGCGGGTAGCCCGGCGATCAAGAGGAAGACGAAGGCACAGCCTTTGAGGAGCAGAATGGAACACTTATTCCGGCATAAGTCAGAAATGCCGTCACCTTTACCTTAAACCGTGCTTATGATTATCTAACCTTTAAACGTGCTTCTCTGCAAGACCACAGAAGAAGCTGTCGTTAATGTTGCTATTTAGATTACATCTTAGATTAAACTACGCATATTAGTGTGGAATCAACCTGAGATCCTAACGATCTAAAGGAAGGCGAAGCACGCACGTTCGCACGACCCCACGGTATGAATTATGGATAATATGAGTTACCGAAATGAGCAGGACGCCGCCCGCCGGTAGTGATTCGATATATTCACATACATTTCTGCAGTAAGATCCCTTATTTCCCCCCAAACACAAGACGAAACGGGCCTGTATTTACAACACACATACAAGTAAAAAGGAAAGTAAATGTTACGGATTGTACTGCAGCCGCGCTTTAAATATGGCCAGGAAGTGAATAGCTTTGTAATTGTAGGTTTCATAGAAGTCAGTCCCGTCTGGAGATACGGAAACTGTGAACATTAAAATATGTATCGTAAAGCGTCGGTTTTTAAGCGTGCTGTGTATCGGTTTTGTTGGTATTGCAGGCGCGTGCCAATAGAACCGCTGATGCATAGCATCGCCGGAGCGAAAGCGCCAAACGATAGCAGGAACTAAGAGGGACTGCCAAAAAATAAACTGAAGATAACTGAACGGGCGACTGTGCACAAGAATGATTACAGGAACAAATCATAATGCCGGCAATAATCACGCACTGATATCCGACTTCATTTATATGTAACATTATCCAGGTTAAATTTTGTGTTTCGTTCATTTTTTTGTACATGAAGGATACTATTTGGGCTCCATTCAAAGTTTATATCTGTACGAATGAAGATAAATACGAGTGGGAATGATGGTCCAATAATCCTATAGCTTTTGCAGGAACAAATGACTACAAGTATGTCCTCTTCTGCCAGGTCTGCGCTCTCCAAAGCCATCGCTACTAACACACACACACGCACACACTTTCAAAGGCAACAGAGGTGCATCAGTGTAGCAGAAAAAAAAGAAGAATTTTATAAATAACCATCCCAAGGCCGGCTCTGGAGGGGTGCAGTTGCGGTGGCTGGGCGCTGGGACTCGGAATACCTTCTGCTTCCCATACATCAGGATTTAATTAAGCTGTGATCAGTGCCTGCCCTCTCGCTCTCCCCAAACCACTTTGCTCCAAATACAATGAGGAAATGGCTCGTCTGGCCGCTGACAGACTCCGGGTTTCGCTGTAAAGATAAATGACCCGCAGTATTAAAGTTTAACACTTTGACAAAACCCACCTGATCTGGGGGATTAATGCAATGAAAAATCCATCTGCGGGGGGTGGGGGGGGGGGTTCCCCGAGGAGAGTAATAGCAAGGGCCTTGCGAGGTCACAAACTGCTTAGGATAAGTACATATCCAGCATTGAAAGTTGAACTCTGTTGACCTGTTGTACTGCAAACTCCACGCACGGACAGTGGTGCCTACCCAGATAAGCATTCTGGCTTTTAAATATATATCCTCAATTCTCCCCTGAGCCGAACTTTAATTCTTAAACTATGACTTGTTATTTCAGGCAGCATGTGGTTATATACATTGTAGTAAACACTATGGTTTTATGGTAAATGCTTTTATTCAAAGAACATATATCTCTGAGAGAGAAACTGTCCATTAAGCACCCCGCACTGCTGCTCTGATGTTAAACAACTATAATAGCAACATATAAAATGTATTATTATTGCAGTGAAATTTTATGGCTGTAAATGTGCATTGTTTTACTCGCATGCCAAGTCATGTGATTCTTTGTGATTCTGTAACAAGGTCTCCTAAGCTATTAAAGATTCTTTTTGGTTTCCAAACTTGGAAGTGAGCCCCGCTGTGTGGAAAAATGTCTTTCCCCTTGGCCGCACAGGCTTCCTCGTTACACGTGCGGGATCCGCCCAGTGTCTTCCAAACAGACCAAAGAGTTCCTCCTTGGCTACCGTGCAGAGCTACCGAGTAACCGGACGGAGAGGCCCGTGGCGCTAGCATAACGCAAAACGCAGAAACACAGCGTGGAACAGAAAATGACTCAGATTCTTTGCTGATTCGTGAAGCAGTGAGGAGATCACACGCTGTCAGGATGGGCGTAGAAAAGCATACATACATTTTTTTGGGGGGCGGGGGGCAGTGGTGGCCTAATGGTTAGGGACCTGCACTAATTCCTTGTTGTGTACTGTGGTGCGTCAACAATGACAATCAATCACCTTCAATTATCATGTCTGTTGATGTCAGCAGCATTAGTAACAATTTCAATGGCGCATGAATCAAGTAGTAGAGAGAAGTCGCCTTCCATTGAGAAGGCTGGCTTCTGCAGTCCCGGGAATGAACCTATGATCTTTTCTTAGATGAGGACTGATTCCTGCAGACTTTCCACATTAAGTGTCTGGTTGCTATATAACCAAAGCCCAGAAGCTGCTGTCATTCCGCGTGGGTGGTGTGTGGATGCTGTGCCTGAGATATGAAGCTTGTCAGTTCAAATCCCAGGCTCAGCAGAGTTATTTCACTGTTGGGCCCTCGAGCAAGGCCCCAAACCCCCATTTACTCCAAAGTGTCTGGCGCTGCTCTCTTAAAAAATGTAAGTTGCTTTTGATACAAGCATCTACTAAACAAACTAATTGTCTTAACCCCTACAGGCTACATTGAAAGTTGACAGGTGTGTGAAAAAGGACACATAAATAAAATAGATGGGATTTTTAAGAAAACACAATGTAGCCAAAAATCACAGACGACCCTACGTATCAGTCGGAAGGTAGGGAAGAAACAAATGCCAGATCTTCCAAATGACGGAAGGGTCTCCACAGTCACAGAACTTTAATCCTATACTTTCTGGCAATTTGGCTTGATTTCGGACGAGGCTCGCCTTCGCCGATCATTACCGTTCATTTAAAGAGGCAAATGTGCAAAAAAAAACGCATTATAAAAAAAACGCATATATCACGGGAGAGAGAAGGATTGGGAGATGTGAATCTGAGGGGAGTGAAGGCGGAAGGCTTTGGCCCAGCCGAGCTCGTAACTTACGCAGTCGCCGCGCGTCATAAATACTCGAAATAGGCTCACACTCTGTCCGTGGGGTAAGCGATGCCTTCGCTGAGGGACTTAGTGCGTCCTTTGAGGAGCTCGATTTTTTTCTCCAGGGCCAGGGGGGGGGGCTCCCTGCAGATGAGAGAAGAGAGAGAGAGAGGGAAAGAGAGAGAAAGAGAGTCACCCAGCGCATTGGAAACCCCACTTTTTATCACCGGTCATAACTGAAACGGTTGCGGTCGCAGGTAAAATGCACGGTATCGTGTTCGGCATTGCGATCGAAATCCGGGGCTTAGTGGGCTGATCCTCTGCAGTTTCGGGGGGCCCTCTATTTTAAAAACAAAAGCGATTAATGCCAACTACTTAATACTGGCACTCTCTGTGCCAGAGGAATTCTGTAGCTACATTCGATATGTTCCTCACACAAGCGTGTGGGCCAAAAGAGGCGGATTCGAATATTTCACTTCATAGTTTTAACGCAGTATGCTTAATTACTTTGCCGTATGGGGGTGGGGGGGGTGCAAGTGAAAAACGACAGCTCTAGAGGAGACGTCATTAGCAGGGAGAGGAATAACGACTTTGGAAATATATGATCACACGACATTTCGTTCTAGCGATGGGACGGCGTAAACAGAGGAATGCGCTCGGAGGCATTACCAGCCCTGCTCATAGAAACTTGTGCGTCCAGCGCTCGTCGGACTTTTCCACTATTTACGGGGCGAGAAGGACAATCCCCTGGCTCCTCCAGGGATAAGCTGACCTTGGATGAGCTGCCAGGCGTATCACCGTGAGGTTGTTTTGGCGAAACCCTTCTGTAGCGGCGGAGGGCGGCCGCTCTCCCACGCGGAGATGCTTATCGCCTGCTAGTTGCTACCGTAGGGCCCGCCGGACTTATTTTCCTCCAGCGTTCTTCTCGTTTCCAACCAAAACACGGGCGGCCTTTCGTTCCCCCCGCTGCAATTAGGCCACCGGCCAGTGGGTATTTCCCATCCAGCGAGGAAAATAGGCCCTCTTCCTGACTCGGGTCCACAGCCAGGCCCGATTCATTCGTTACTGCCCGTGACAGGGCGGCGTTTACTGCATCGCTGAAACGCGCGAGCGCCACTGAAGTGCGGGGGGGGGGTTGGAGGGTGGGGGGCGGGTCTGCCCGCCGGATGCGGACCGGCGAGTAAGATACAGGATGATGTGAGCGCCGGGTTCACGTGCCCACTGTCACGTCATTTGGTGCTTATTTATTTTAGTAAGGAGAATTCTAATTATGACTACAGTCAGGCCATACTAATATTTTTAAGAGGCTGTCACTGAGAAAAAATTAAAGGATTAAAGTTGCTGTCTCCAAGATGAACAGGCCCTACATTGTCAGGCTTATCCATTGTAGCTTTGCGGAGAGCTTGGATCCTGTCCCAGACAGCACAGGGCAAGGTAACTCTCAGCATGGGCGCCATCCAAGCACTTACATTTTATTTATTTAGCAGACGCTTTTATTAAAAGCAATGTACCTTCTTGGGAAAGCAGGGTCAGATAATCCCAGAAGCAATTGCGGGTTAGGGGCCTAGCTGAGGGGCCCAACGGTGACATCAGTTTGCTGACCCCAGGATGTGACCTCAATGACCTTCTGTTAATGGGCACAAAACCCTAACCCGCTGGGCCACACACCACACACCATCAGAGGGCGCACACAAGCAAATCACACACTATGGGACATTTAGAGACGCCAGTTCTCCCGACTGTGAACTTTCACTCTGTGGGAAGATACACAGGGCATGAGAGGCACATGGATGTGTACAGCCGAGGGCAGCGTTCGAACCCCAGCCCCAAAGGCGGGAGGTGGTAACGCGGGTCACTGAGCCACACCTCGTCAAGCTCAGTCAGATTCCAAACACTTAGTCGGATAAACAGCAGGGATGTTTTTGGTAGGGGCTGCTGTGTCTCGATCCTGCAGGACAGTTCTTTTAGAGGTTCTGCCCGATCGCTACCAAGTCGGTTTCCTCAGAATCAGTGTGGCTTTACTATTATTGCGACAATATAAGGTGGCAAGTGTGTCCATTCATCTATGATTTGGCACGCGGAGGGGGGGCGGATCCTGCAAAGCTGCGGTAGAGCTGCGTGGTCAAAGGGCGGCTTGGCTTAAGTAGCTAGCTAAAGGGTACAACCTCATACCCCTGCAGAGATGTGGAACATCAACTGAATTGTGGTAAAAATACACCATCCCTGTCCTCTGCATCTTTGTTGTTCACTGCAGGCCATATTACATGCATGCATGCATGCGACTCAGACAATGGTGTAGCTTTGGGTATGGATGGTAGAGATGGGAGGACCCTGTGTGTTTGGGGGGGGGGGCGGGGGGTTCGGGGCTGATTTGGTCCCTACCGATGCTGAAACCAAACCCATGCCCTTGATATGTCATGATGATCACAGAAGCTCTACACATCACTGGGTTTGGTGGGTCCAGGTTAGTGTGTCGGCCCGGTCCAGGTATACTGTACAGTGATCACCGCTGCTTGACTACTGGATCTTCACTGGGGATCTCTAGCCCCCACCAGAGGAGTAACGAAGGCAGGAACACCACCATCCGCTAATACCAGGCACCCAAACACAGCAGTAAAGTAGCTCGGTGCAGGTCAATAAAGTCACACAGCAGGAAAATCGACTTTCTTCTGAGCGCTGACATTCCACGTGACCACGTAGCTCGGAACGTAACGCGGCGACTTGCCAAAAACTTCTCAATAATCTCATCCCTTTGCGTTTATTTTGCCGCTGAGCTCTCGGTGGCTTGGAGCAGCGTTTATGGAGCATTAAGACAGCATAGCATTTAATCTCCAGATCTATGGCCTGAGCGTGTCAATAACCAGACCCTGAAATACGTGTTCATCGAAAAACTGCTGTGGAGGGTTTCATCGCCTGGACCGGGGGAAGATTGCATTTTCCTTAATTTGTGCGTCTTCAGTAGAGGGATTTATGAATGTCGTAATTTCGTTAAGCTATTTATGTCTTACTCTGACCGGCCAGAATCTGACAGTCCGGCGCTGAGGCCTGACAGGCTGTGAATTGGATGGCACCGAAATGATCTGAGCTTTTCAATATACCAGCAATATACAGAAAATGCCTTTTTTCCCCTTTCACTTTCTGTTCATTAGATACATTACGACTGATACAATTTCTGGATTTCAGCGGAGAACTGCCTATACTGTAAATGTGGCGTGGATCAATTTAAAAAAAATTAAAGACCTCATTGAGCAAGAATTTCACATAACATTCATTGCACGGACTGCGAGTGCAATAAAGGCTGGAGATTTAGGTAAATACGATGTGACAGATGTTTAAAAATGGAGGATTGAAATGTAATCGGGAACAAATGCGAAAATTTGCAACAGAAGCACTTGAGCCTGCGACTGATAACAGCTCAGCAGTCAGAGTTATTATTTTATAATAAACATGAAGTTCACAAGCATTTAAAGCACAGAAATACATTACACATCTTAAAATAATCTAAGCACTTGCATGTTGCTTCAGGGAATGATGTACAGTTTGTGATTTAATTTAGAGATCAGGCCTCTCCTATGGTAAGAGATGGTAAGGGCCCCCATTTTGTGCTAAATCCACCTGAGGGGTGAATTAACCCTTTTGGTTGCATAACTCATGGTTAAACGTGTGCAACTGGGAGGGGGTGGTTGCCTCTAGCCCCCAGAGGGGGGGCCCTATGTTTCAGCACTGTACTTGGGCTACTCTAGGGATTCCTGCGGCTTAAATCTCTCACCTCCGACGCACGAGACAAGTGAGATGGCCCCCCCCAGGCATGCCGTATCGGTTTATGCGTGTCTCTAGCCATCGTCCCCTTCCAGACACTTTATTATGCCTCAGTTCCCAAGTTATACACCTATCCCTATAAATAAAAAAAAATGGAGTCTTGCAAAGTCTCATCCAACACCCCCCAGAAATATTAGATCGGTAATAAAAACAGGTTCACTGGGGCACACTCAAATTTGGGCCCACAGAACGGAGCTGTTATTCACAGTCTTCTTTGTGCTGTTTGCAATGACTGTTTGGAGTGAAAGATACGAGGAATGTCAGCAGTTTACGATTGCATTGTTACACTCCCTCTACTGGCTTCCTGCAGCTGCCCGCATCAGATTCAAAACTGATGTTTGCCTACAAAGCCAAAAATGGTCCAGCACCCTCCTACCTAAAAGACCTGATCACACACCGCAGTGCTCCACGATATCTCCGATCCTCCAGCACTGCTCGACTGGTCCCACCATCTCTCAAGGCACCAGGAAGACGTGCATCTCGGCTCAGTTCTGGCACCTATGTGGTGGAATGAACTCCCCACTGAGCCATTTAGTGTCATCAATCAAAGACTAATGACCTACCTCTTTCTCAAGTACTTGGATTAGCACTTCCAGTATTATACTGTATTATACTGTATTTCCTAAACAGAGTCTTAGACAGATCGTATTATTAACCTGGGTTTTATTGAACCAGTATCAGAAAGTATTCAATAATGGAGTCTTTAAGCTACTAGCTTAAAGGGCATCTGCCAAATGCTATAAATGTAAATGTAAATCAGGTTCAACCCCAAAAATGTGCTCATAATCAGACTTTTAATAGGACATAGTGGTTTAAGGTTAGGGTTAACGTTCACTTATAATAGAGCCATTTTCAGCCATGATGATTAACACAAGAGAAAGGTGCGCACTCAAGCTGCTTAAACTGCTGATCAAACCTACATTTTTATTGGATCTGATTAGAGGCTCATCCAGGGGTTCCAGGAAAGCGACAGTAACTTTGACATGTAGACAATCTCTGAAACCCCCACATCTGCTCAACAGCACCGCTGAAATCGGCCTCTGAAATTTCTTTAAATTCCCATCAAAGCAAGACAAGAGTATTGCCCTATTTTGTTTTCTAAAGAGACTCTGCTTTTAAGGGTAATGTGCAGATGGGATGAACAAGGACTTTGTCACTGCGAGGTGACAGACGAACAAGCCGGAGGAACAGTAGCTGTAAGATATTTCGACAGCTATCAACAAGTCATAATATCTTACAAGCAAATACGCTGTAAACAGCCGCAAGTCATGAAGTCAAGGCCGTTACGACCTGTCAAGGCGATGAACGCACAGTAACGAGAATGGAGACCAAAAGACGTTTTTGCGGGGCTTTCCACAGTGTGGGTTACGCTAGCGTTTTCTCTGAGTATAAAGCATTAAAAAAACAAGTGAGTATATAAACTATAGATGACTGACCACTGGCTATACCTTCAAGGCAGAACCTCATTGGATGCATGTGACTTATATTTACTTCCTGATTTATCAATGAAAGTTATCTCAGAGACTGGCCTGCACCTGGAATTCACTGAACAATTCATGGGGTGGATGGCACAGATTAGGGGTGGTGTGTGACTCAGCGGGGTAGGCCTCGGTGCCTCTGATTGGAAGGTTTCTGGTTTGAACCCTATGCTGGGCAGAATAACAATGTCCTTGCTGGACCCCCGGACAAGCTCTTTAAGCTCCCAAAACCAGTTCCTGGGGTTCTAGATAAATACCTGAACCTGTGCTCATGCCCCCACAATGTGTGTGTGTGTGCCTTTAAAAAGGAGGGCATGATGGGATATGTAAAACACGCATTCCAACATACCAGGACTTCCACAAATAAAGCTTCATCTGTTTGATTTTCTTCCTTTCCGTATTCATGCATGCCACGATCGTACCCAGGGCAGGCAGACCTGTGTGTGAATCCCATGCGTGACTGATCTACAAGCACCCCCCTATTTTCGAATGAGCGGATTCAGCTGGGGCAGTGGTGTGAGCAGGACCTTCCCGGAGACCCCGGGATCGACCCCCGTTTGAAGCGTTTAACCAGCCCTGACCCCCAGAGGAGCCTCTCTCGTATATAAAAATATATATATAGCTGACGCAGACGCGCTGAAGGGGAGTTTCCGGATGCTTCTCACTAAAGGTAATGGGATAAACTGACATGCCCATTCAGTCGAGGTCACTGGAATTATTTATTTTTCCCCATGTTTTTTGTGCTTTTTAAACCACTTAACTAACCATGTATATTATATTTAAGTATGTATGTACGCATATTGTATATACATCAAAGCACAACACTTCATTATTATGTTAAATGATATCAAAAATCCAGTGTATAAGATATTTTATATGTTCATTCCAAATGTAAAACTTCTAAAAGATCCGTTACTGTCCGGGCCCTGATAACACTTTGAGAAAGGAGTTCAATTAACTGGGTAAATAAAGCCAAAATGTCAAAAGTCCCTCCGATTACTATAGCAACAGCATGTGTAACACGGGTCTGCCACTTCACGTAAGATGGCGGGACGGATCCTTCCGATTGGCCTGAAGTATGGCTTTGGGGGGGCTCCATCTCCCCTGTCGGAGTAAGTGAATTAAGGGACGGACTCCCAGTGGGAGGCAGTGAACTGTCCGCCCCGGGAGTCCCAGTGAGTTGTGTACGGAGGACTGCATCCTGCTGTCGGAATGAGCCCGCACCCCCCCCCGCCAGCCCCGTGCCCACCGGGCTCTTCCCCTCTCATGCCCTCACACCTTCACCCCCGCACCTCATTACTCCGTGAGCTCTGTGTTGGACCACAGGATTACAGGATAACCCCCCCCCCCCATCCCATGAATTTCTAACAAACTCAGACATCTGGCTCTGCCCGTCTTCATTCTGCTTTTGGAAAGGAAGATCTACCATTCCCTGGTTAACTATATGCAATTAAGAGTGCAGAAGAATCTGATTTCCACAAACAAAAACAGAATGATCATTTTATTTATTTATTCTCCCCATCTTTCTATACACTATTAAATCCAGTCCAAGATAAAAATCCCCCCCACCCACCCCATGGTGTTTTTGCCCAAAACCCACAATATTCCACGATACTCAGAATCCACAGTGCCATCATCTGTTTCTATCGTGACATCATCGGCTTTGTTTCCAGTGAGTCCTTGGCGACATGCAGCGCCATGGGTTACCAGGTAGGTGGTGGCCGCCAGGACTTCCGCTTTAACGCCTCCTCTCTCTCTTTTTTTTTTCCTCTTCTCCGTATTTGTTTTCGACCTCTCTCCTGTCTACTTCCTCTCTCCTCCGCCCACCTCTCCCGACCTTCCTCCCTCACCCTTCCCGCTCCATCCTTCATTGCGACCTCGATCTCTCTCACCTCCCCCCATCCCCCATTGTCGTTCTTCTCCCATCTTCCACCACGACGCAGCCATCAAGGGCTTCTCGCCGCAGCACAAGATCACCAGCTTCGAGGAGGCCAAGGGCCTGGACCGCATCAACGAGCGCATGCCCCCCCGCCGCGACACGCTGCCCTCCGACGCCAGCCTGAACTCCCTCAACAAGGCGCTCTCTTCCGAGACCAACGGCACCGAAGGCAAGGGCAGCGGCGGCAACATCCAGTGACGGGTGCCGGCCACCCTAGTCGCGGGGCCTGATGTGGGGGGTAGGGGGCGCCCTGGCCCCCTCCCTGTCCACCTTGCTGCGGGGCGGAGTTATCGGAGGGGGGGGCCCCTGCTTGTTTTTGAGGGTCGAGGGACGGTGGACTGAGGGGACAGGAGTTGGATGCACACAGAGCGTTATTGAAACCTAAATTTGGTGGCATGTCGCGTCCTAGACTTTGGATATGCCTTTAAAACAATGCTTGTAGAAACATGGCAAGTTTTTTGCTGGTTAATTATCCTATGAATCATTGGGGATGTACTTGATTGTGTGTTGTATCTGGAGAGAGAACTTAATGGGTATGTTTTGAAAGGCCTTTGCTCTATTACTGGATATGGAAATATTTTGTCTATCTTCTTACTAACTCTTGTACGTTTACAAAATACAGCACTAAAAATGGACAGAACATAAAGTTTTTAACATATAAGGGTGTACAAACTAAATAGGGACTATTTATTGATAACTTTTTTTTTTTTGCTACTCTTATCATTAAAAAAAATAGCTCGAAATAAATTAGGCAGTCTTAAAAGAATGTTGCAACATGGTTAAATGCCAAAAAGGAGAGTTTTATGGTTTTGTACAGATTATGCTTACCTCAGGTTTATTTGGTGTGCGCTTCTGCCCTACTTTATGTATAATGGCTAATTAACTCGGCAATGAGTCCTTTTTTTTCTTGGAGTTTAATGACTGGAATTTACATGTCTTTCATTTGCAGGTTTTTTTTTTTTTTTAATTTTTAAAATTATTGAATGTGGCTTGCTGGAGTTCTGTATGAGAGCTAAACGTTTTCTTTTAAATATAGTGGAAGAACACCCTTATAATGCTTCTCAAAAAGCATCTTTATTCTGTAAAACAAAATTAACTGAAAAGAATTTGCCTATGCATGTTTTAAAAGAGATAAGTAAATAAATTAATTAATTAAATTAACTTGGCTGCAAAGGTCTACTGGGAACTATAGTGTGCTTAATGGACATATACTGGAAATATATAACGACATTCTTTATATCCACCCCATAGTACTGCTTCATGCCTTCAGTTTTTTGTTTTGTTTTTTTTTGTTTTGTTTTTTTTTTGTAATTAAAGCGTTGAACTATTTAAGAGGAAAGGAGTCGGTTGGCGTCATGATATTTTTAACATAAGCTTGTAAGTGCACACGTAGTCCGATTTAGCATGTTTAACAATTCTCGTAATATGAGTTTGTGGTTACATGTGGAACTGAAAATGCATGGTAGCTATTAGTGTCACACAATGGTTTAGTCATTATATATTTCCGTTCTGTTTTGTTATGTGCCACAAAAAAAGTGTAATTTTATGAATACTATAATTATGATTATTATTATGATTATTATTATTTGGAACTATTTTGCTTTGTATATCAGTTACAGGTTTTGTTACTGCTTCAGACTTTATGAGGAAATGACGAGGAGACGCTCCATAGATCTTTTTTAACAGCTGTTTAAGTGCCCGAGTAATTCACTACAACATGAAGCCTTGCTTTTGTAATTTGACTTCTAAACTGTTGGCAGACGAAGCATGAACTTGCAGCAATGAAAAGTATTTTATATTTACTGTTCAATAAAATGTGCATGACGTTAAATATATCAGAATTGTGGGCTTTTTGTGTTAAATATGGCCGCCTTTTCTCGCACTTCAGCCTTCAGCTAGCAAAGCAGGGGAAAAGTGTCGCATGATTCAGGAATATTTTCTGGCCTCTTTTTGGAGTAATTTGTTTCTGCAGCGTTGCCTGTGTACAGTAAGTTTACATAATAATGGGTCAGTGGTAACCTAATGGTTAAAGAGTTGCTGGTTTGAATCCCCAACCAGCAAGTACTACTAAGGTACCCTGAGCAAGCACTGCTCCCTGGGCACTGAATTAGCTGCCCACTGCTATGTTACATATGGGTTAAATGCAGAGGACACATCGCGTTGTGTCCGCAATGCCAGTTAATCACTTTCATGGACGTTGGAAAGTTTGCAACGATATAATTTGAGTTAAGCAAAACTGCCGCTATATGTAAATTGCATAAGAGGTGAAGCATAAACGTTCTTTGCTTTTCTTTTGATTGGCCAGAATGACCCTCCTGTGCTCATGAATATTAATGAGCAGCCGTCTCTAGGCTGCATTCTTCTCAGTGATTGGTGGAGCCGACTTCCACTTGATGAGCAGTATTTTGGAAACCTACTGGTTTATGTCTGCTTTTGGCCAGGGGGTTTGTTGGCTCCAGCCTCCAGGTGCAATTAGGTACAATCAGTCAGAAAGACCCAGATGCCTTGGTATTTAGTCTTGATTGCGAGCACAGGGGATGTTTTTCTGTCTTCTTTTTGGTTATCTAGTGAAGCAGTAACGACAGCGAAGCCATGGGAAGCAGAACTTGGCAGCTGTCGGGCGTAAGGTGTTTCCTATTATTTATGTTATGCAATGACTTTATTAAATGGGGGCGGGGGGGGGGTTTGGAATTTTAATCCAAAGGATGTCCTCCAAGCCACAATTCTAACAGGTCGATTTCAGCATAACAATTCAACACCATCTCCAAATTAATATACAAACTTAATTTAATTATTACCACCTACATAATATTTTTGACAGTCCTTCCTTAGGACACAGATTTTGACCTTGTTTCCAGGTTCCTCGTAACTATCCCATGCAAGTTTATCTTTTGACGAAGAAGCAGAGTGTTGCCACCTTGAGTGGTGCGGTGTTTTGAGAATAGAATCGTATTTCTGTGGGATCAAGTAGAGACAGCTGGAAAACATTTAAAACCAATAGCCTTCCTTTACTCTATTATGTGGTGTGATATTGTGACCCAAAACACTGTTAGGGTCTCTGTGGGAACTGCTAATATCTCAGAAGCCTCCTCTCTCCTTTCATGGTACATTCCACTCTTCTAACACATGTGCATTTGAAAATGAGAGCAACATAAAACGTGCATCCCATCATATATGTTCACATATGCAATTTCTGTCCATCCATCTCCCAGATGCTTATCCAGGACAGGGTCGCTAAGGAACCCTGGAGCAGCAAGGGGCAGGAGACACCTTGGATGAGATGTTGGGACATCACAGAGCACATGAACTGTACTGCTGTACAGAGGCAAAACATCGTAACTGCATACGTAATCAAAACTGAGTTATGACTGAAATTGGGTCTCTTACGCTCTGTTTTATCAAGTGACAAAATGCTTTAGTCTGACTATGGCCAGCTTTGAAGAAAACTGGTAATGTTGCAGTAACTAGACATTTTCCTCCTGGACGGCTCCCTGGGGAGGTGTTTTGGGCATGTCCATCCAGGAGGAGGTCTCGGGGCAGACACAGGACACGCTGGAGATATTATATCCCTCAGCAGGCCTGGGAACGCCTTCTTATTCCCCCGGAGGAGCTGGAGGAGGTGGCTGGTGCGAGGGAGTTCTGGGCATCCCCGCTTAGACTGCTGGCTCCGCGACCCGACCCCGAGTAAGCAGCGGAAAATGGATAGAAGGATATATACTCATATGGGCGGACAGTTAAAACTTCTGTCTTTTGCCTGTGTGGGGCAGTATGAGCAATTTATAGGTGAGAAATAACTTGTTTTTTTTTTTACTGGGAGGAAACTGGTTGAGCAGAGGAAGAACTTGCGAATTCCCCAGATGCAGAGTGATGTGGGACTCCATCTACCCGTTCGCTCCATCTACCTGCTCGGGAGGTGTTAGGCAACACTGCTACCCAGTGAGCCATTGCATAGAACTGCAAAAAAAACATACTTGCTTGTGTGGATCTTAAAGACCACACCTACGTTTGCCTACATTACATCACAGCAGATGTATTTCAAATATCCGCTAGGCTTTGGGAAGAAATGCTTCCTTTGGCCTGGTGTAAACTGGTCCCAGTCTAGGTTTGGCATGTGGCCTCATGTTCTTGGGTTTTGAGTGCCAACTATCTTTATCAGTATTTGCACAGTTCCTTTCAAGGTTTTGTACATGTAGATCAGGGTGACCCATCTTTCTACCAAACCTGGCATCCATTTAGACACATGCCTCCAGGAATGTGATATGTAACACACACTGATGAGCTGAAGCATTACAGTCACTCCCATGGAAGCGAATAATGTTGACCATTTCGCACAAACAGCACGTGTCAAGGTCTGCGATAAGCTAGCATTCGGTACTTGTAGTCCACATGTTTAATACAGATGAATTGGGCACGGATAAAGATCTGACTGATTTTGGCAAGGGCCAAATCATTATGGCCAGGACCAGATCTCCGAAACAATAAGGCTTGCGAAGTGCTCAGGGTCTGCTGTGATGAGGACCTCCCGTGACTGTTCCAAGGAGTGAACAACCACGAACCACTCACCGGCTACTGGGCAGTCAAGACTCACAACACATGTGACGGCAAAGCTTGACGCTTGGAAACTTGATGTTGACCCCAGAACGGGGTCCCATTCTGTGAGCACGTGAATCCTACCACTCCACAGCTGAACTTGCTCCCAGATGATGTTTCCACTTTGGAATCACTTCCCCTTTGAATCACCAGGGCAGTGTTAGTAGTGTACAAATTTGGCAGACTGACTTGATAAAGATGGCATCCCATCATGACGCCAAGTCATTAACCTCCTCTGTTCGAACACTGACTTTGCTGCCAGTGTTTGTTTCTGGAGATTGCAAGGCTGTGTGGCTAATTATATACCTCTGTGATTATATATCTGTGACTTAACTAGCTAATTCCTCTGTTATTAGTCAAAGTGCCCACATAAAGGGCTTGTGTTTGTCATTGCAAATGTACCACGTGTCTTTTCTGAGCCAGTTTGTGGTCAGATATGGCACTCCTATCTCAGCTTGCCTTATCTTTTCCTGGGGCTAAGTTTGGTTTATCGCTGATAAAACGGCCTTGGGTTTATAAATTTGTTTGTTGGTGACCATAGGATATACAATTCCTGCGGAAAACGGTAGCGTCACGGAAAGACCAGCTAAAAACGCAAATGATACATCAGGCGATTTACTCCCCTTTTGGGAATTTTCATATTCTGAATAAGAACACTACATGAGGTGATGACATGTTTTGGGGTCAGAGCACTGGGTCAGCCAGGGTCAGACCCCACTGGAGTATCATGGGGGTAACACGCATTGCTCCAGCAGCCATGGGATTTAGACCACTTCTGACCACAACCACACACCTAACCCACAGAGCCACACACTGACCCCATGGGAATGTAATCAAGTCATTCACTCTCAAAGAATCACTTCCAAGGGGCCAGCTGTGGGTGCTCTGGCTGCTGAGGCAAGATTTTGTTAAATCCCCCCCGCCCCCCCCCCCCCCCCCTCCCCCTCCGCCCCCCCCCCTCCCCTCTCCCACCATCCCCACCAACCCCCATAACCCCCCCCCCCCCTCCCCCATCTAACACCCCACCAT
>JAODKM010000016.1:1163863-1179940 GCA_026780845.1 Petrocephalus sullivani | reverse complement strand
GGGGGGGGGGGGGGGGGGGGGGGGGTCTGACGAGGCCCTCTCTGCAGCTCCCACCATCCACCGGGAAAACACCCTAGGCCCAAATCGGGATTCCCTTTTTAATGACTTTTGTAATGGCAAATTATAAAGTGGTACAAGTGGAAGATTAATTGTAGCTGGATTCCGCCTGACTCGGACTATGAGGTAACCGGAGACGACTGGCTCCTCGTTAAAAATGCAGACTGCTGCCCTCGTGACCACGACGGCCGCAGACATGTACAGTCCGGATTAGTGTGCTGTTCCGTGCACAGCGCTCGCCCGGAGCCACTGGACCATTATCATTTGTAAAATGAACAAATTGTTTTGTCGGGATTTTGGGTGACATCATAATTCCTTCGCTAACAGACTTGCTTGGTCCTGCCAGGCGGTGCTTCTCTCCCGGGCCACGCAGCAACGATCCGTTCCATTTACGTGGCCCGTTGTTTCGGAACGTAGCTCACTCTTATCTTCCAAAGTAGGCAACCAAACACACTGATGTTCTAAAAAGTCTATAAACATACCAATATTTAAAAAAAAAAAGAAATAAAGAATATGCTAACCAAGAATGAATTTGTTATTTCTAGCTATTTTGTCACACTATAACTCTAAATTTGAGTTCTTCCTTAATACTGATTAATAATCTTTTAATTTTCCTGCATTTTTTTTTACTTCCTATCGGTGGATAGCAATGAATATAGTGTTTTGTCGACTGTCACCAGCACAATATTTGGACACAATTACAGAAGCCCATTTACACAGAGACATAAAAAAGGCTGCCGCCACTTCCGCTCCCCACTGGGTCCAATCTAGCTGTCCCGCTAATATACACGCGCCCTGAAGTTGTTTACCTTTCCAGCTGCACGGTAGCGGACAGCTTCGGTAGGTAACAGGCGACTTGTCATGCTGCTCGGGATAAAGCCGCGGCTAAAAGCATCAGGCAGCTGTCAGAAGCGGTGTCTTTTCCCGCTGTTTGCTTTATTTCCCAGCGCTTAGCAGCCGCTGACAGTCGGCTTGAATCTGTGTGAAGAATACTCCTGAATGGCATCTTCAGTTGCGTCTTTGAGTCGATTTCACGGGCTCCCCTAGAGTCCTCCATGCCATGATTGCCTATCTGAGCACAATAAAGCTAGAAACAAATATGCTATTCTAACCAAATATGCCATTATAAACAGCACGGCTGATTTAATCCTTTCTAAAAAATGTGCTGGATTTCATTTTCATTAATAAGGAATGATCAGGTATTCTTTAATCTTTTCATTGGGAGAGGTCAGAGAATTGCTACCTTCTCATGCTGGATTGGTGTTTTAACTTAAAAAACAGGTATAATATAAGCCACTATATAATTACCATCATGTACTTGAAACGCATGATGGAGTAAAGTAGTATATGAAAGTTCAGAGGTCATATGAAGGACAGCGTTTGACAGATCAGAGGTCATATGAAGGACAGCGTTTGACAGATCAGAGGTCATATGAAGAACTTCTCGTTGACACCCTGCAGTCTACAGTTGTGGACATTTCTGACTGTTTATCGAGCTGCTATTGAGGGTGAAGGTGGAACTCTTGTGAGGAGCTTACAGAAGACCCTTAAATAAAAACATTATCTACTCAAATAAACAACATCAAAATAAAATTTTGATCTCGGTGACAGTTTAGAAAGGCTATGTGTCTGTCTCACTCATGACAGATTAATTATACCCTTGGAAAGAACTCACGAGCAACTTCTTAGTGATAGGTTTATTATGGTGTCATGAAAATGACCAGGGGTCCGGTGGAAATGGCAGCAATCAGAAAGCACTCAATTATTAAAAACTATTATAGAGTAAGACTTAATATCTTGGCATGAAAACAGAATCCCTGGTGGGTCGCTTTAATGGCACAACGGGGTGCAATCTGTAAGTGTTTATTTTTTAACCAGGAAATGGACAGTTAAACACACTGTTACTATTCTCAGTTTGTTAAAATTTGTTAGCCGCAGCTAAACAGGGCTATCTCCTTCCCTGTAAGGTTGTGGTGATTAAAACACTTCGAGGAGTGGGGAGGGGTTGGGGTTATATCTCTCCTATTTCGCAAAGCTCGTTTTAAGCTAGCTTTACGAAACTCGCTCCCGTCATCGACTCCGCCGTGTCTCTGACGTTTAAGGGGGAAAGTGCGTGCCCCCGGTCGGCCGTGACCCTGGCGCAGAGTGCGAATCGACTGCTGGGGGTGGCGGGGGGGGTGTCACGTTCACATAACACTCCTCTGTGGTTTCGTGTCTCAACAGCATAATGTTTTTTTTTTTTTTTACACACCGCAGCATTGAATAGACTCAGTTTGCCTTGGAACCCAAGCACTTGACCCTGACTAAGAATGCAAAAAAACAAAAAAATGAACGAAATGGGAGGCCGGTGAGACCACTCATTTCTCATGTATATTAACGGGTTTACGGTTGACCCCAGGGGTCCTCGTAAAAGTTTACACAGAGGTTTCAGTTAGAGCCTGCTCCAAAGGAATGAAAGAAATCAGTTAGTTTATGGTTACCCTTCAGGATTTTACGGCATGTTTTACTAAAGTTCCCTTTTTTACAGGCCCTGGTTCCAATTAGCCCAACAGCAGAGTGGGGGACAAATCTGGACTTCTTTTTACTCTGAGAATAAGCACGTGGGTGGGGGCTTAATTGGCTGTTGATCTCTGAGGACACACACAGGTCGGGGTAAGAGGTCCAGGTGACGGGTATTAAGGGAGGGTGTTTGGCGGGGGGGCGAGGCGTGTTCACACCTTGGGAATGGCAGGGACGTGCGTCAGCATCATCGCTGTCGCGTAGAGGCACCAGCCCAGGACCGAAAATCCACATATTTCTTTTGGAGCGCCACGAAGTTCGAGAGGGAAACAAAGAAGGCGTAAATCCCCGAGAGATCTTAAATGCTGAGATGTAGGAAAAAGATCTTTTTTTGTTCTCTTCAGCACCACGACTTTCGCAGTCCTGCCTTTCTCTCGGTAGGCTTGGGATTCCATACCATAAAAATAAACCCCAGAAACACATTCAAAACTAACCATTGCTAGTTTTTAAGTGACAAATGTTTGTTTTACATATAAGAGAGAAATCATAGCACAACAAATTCAGTTTTTCAAGATTCCCACCAGCAGGATGAGCAGCATAAAATCGATGCATATCAATGGATGTAAGGGTAGAATGAATGAATTTTATTCCCAATTCTGGCATCTTCTTTTGACAAGCAGTACAGGCTTCTATTGACTCAGCTAAATTAATTTCATTAACTGTCAATCAACTGCTGTAACTTTCATATATATTGAGTTAGTAGCACATACTAAAACGATTAAACAGTTGTTCTGATTATTCAAATAGACAAACTCTCAAGCATCCAGTATTGATCTCATGGCCCTTAAACACTTGCAGGAAAGCTTGACAGGGACGAAGAAGAAAAAAAAATAGATCATGTAATAACAGAAGTAAAATCACAGCTGATGTGTCTGTCAGATGGACACTTCAGGGACTTGACAGCCTACAGACCAAAGTTCCAGTGGTGGTGTAATGATATCAGGTGACCTCAAGGTACCATGGTTACAGATGATCTTCCTTCAAAGCTCTAGGCTATGGGTTAACATGGCTGGACAAGTTGTCTTGGCTCTGTTTTACAGCTGTGGGATCGAGGCGGGACACCGGACAGCTTCTGCGCCCCGTCAGATCCCTGACGTGTGATTGGTCGGTCTTCTCGCATGCCTGTGGGCTGGGACCCTGATCTGCCAGGATCTGGCTCGGTGCCGTAGGCCGCGGGTCGGTGTGTCCTGTATTGCCGTGCGGGCCGGAGCCCGGCTTGCTTCCTCTGACAGATGAGGGGTGGCGACATCTGTTCTGCTCGCTCCGCTGGAGAGCCCGTGACGAGATCCCTGCAACGTCTTTGTCACAGTCACATTCCTGTGGCCCAACATGTCCCATAAGGAGCTGGGCCCAGAAGTCAGTCCTGATGACATAATTACTGCACATGTCATCACACTTTACCATAGGAGATGATCCATGGACACTTACCGAATTAACACCTTATTCGAAGGACATCTTTAATCCATATAATCACCCACTTATGCAGCGGTACATTAATATGGTGAGAGTCCCCTGGGCTATTTGAGATTATGATCAAGACAAAGTTTATATCCGAGCTGTCAGAGGCCCTTCTACTATTTTGCTATTTTCCACAATGGAGATGCTGCCAACCGGGGGTGAGGTTAAAATATTATTAAACAAGGTTAGTGGAGGCCCCTGGGTTTCAGCCTCGGTAAACCTGTGCATTAAAGCTCCCCCTATACTTATGTCACAAAGGGGATCGTTGTGTAAATGAAAGAGCTTTTTTTATTTTATAATATGTGCATTTTCTCCATAAATGTTATGCAGCAGCATATTAAAGATGGGGAGGAGCAGGAGTGCTTAGGGGAAGATGCTTAGCTCAGGGGAGAAAGAGGAGCAGTTTAATCAGCACTGACACGTCGCTGTGTTGGTTGTAATGAAAAGGGAGATTAATGTGGCTGTTGGTGCCGTTGCCTTCGGGTTTGTCTCTGAACCGTTGTGACAGTCTGAGGCGCTTGGCAACATACTTAGCTGCCAGTCTGGCGCGCTGCCGCCATGCCACCGAGCTAGGCTCTGTTCTGGCCCTAGCTGGAACCTGATTGGCCCCAGAGTGCCCACTCTCCTGTCACTCACCAATTTCAAACATGTCATTGGCTAATGATAAGGTTGCCCCCTCTCTATGAATTATGGTTCCGGTTATCAACTCATTGTTGGTGCAAGGAGCCCGATGAGACGATGGGGGATGTGTAGCTAACTCAACACCCAAAGGCATTGGAGCTTCCTGCCCATTCTCAAGCCAAGTCAAGGCAACTCAAGATGAAAAAGCATCCCCCAGGAGCATGGCGCCACATGCAAATGGCATTGACAGGGGAAGGTTTGTCATAGTACTTAAAGTGCAAAATACAGGACTGCAAAAACAGGAGTGCTGATACAACAGACGCCACCACACATTGCTCGCAAGCGCAGCATAAACTGTCTTTAGGAAGTCATTTCTGAGTCACCTACAGATCCTGTTGCTACATCCAGGGCCGCTTCTGCCTATTCAGGGCCCATAGACAAAGCTTCACTTGGGGGGCCCATTCCAAGAAAACTGATGATCATTTTACTTCCTCCACACCCCAGGTAATCTGCAGGCCCTACATGTCTGCCTATTCTGTCTAATGCTAGAGCCGGCCCTAGCTACACCAGCGAAAGATCTTCCCCATATTCTGCCTCAGGAGGACCGTTAAACAGCATGGGAGCTGGCGCGCTGCTGCAGCGCACATACACGTCTGCATGGCCCATCCGCTAGACCGCGGCCCGAGGCGATCCAGGGCTGTCCCTGCCGGTCTGGGCTCCATGCCGTGCTGCTGGGGCTCATCTGCTTGCAGCTGCTAGCGGACGCTGCCGACAGGCTGTCTGGAGCTTCGATCCAATGTCTGGAGGGCGCTGCAGAACTGGACTGTGGGGAGAGGACATCTAAATCAATCTGAACCGGGAGCCATATCATGGGAGGAAACAATATGGCAGGTCCCTTGGTCCACTGCGTTACATTTCCCACAATGCACTTTTATCCATTATCATAGCATTTTTTTCTTATGCTTTTCAAGCTCATAAATTAAGTTAAATAGAAGCGGGAGACTGGGGAAGCCACAGGTTAAACACCGTTGTCCTATTTAATCAAACACTTTTTTTTCACTCCAGGGGAAACTGAACATACAAAGTATTGCCATGCCGCAGCAGAAGGTGACCAACAGTCATGCCTCTTGTGTTTTTCACCCTTTCACGGGCTTCCTTAGTCTGTTGTGATGTTATGGCAGGCATGACGCCATCTGTGTGCGCAACAAACCGGTATGGAGGCAAACATTTTCCCATCATGCTCCATGTCCAATAAAAACTATTAACGATGTTACCGGTTTAGCTACCAATGATTTAGCTCTGGACCCACCAGAGAGATTCAGGCTGTGTTCTCTATGCCAGTTTTAAAATACCAATTTGCAACGTGTAATCTATAAGCCAAACGACCTATCAATTATCGTCATCATATCGTACGATAATACTAGCTAGCTGAGCATTCACTTACATCCGCAGGCCATAGTAACCTGTACATAGCGACGTCAATAGGTGGCAAGCATTAATATCTTAAATGGCACACATGCTAGTGCCATTTTCACGCACGGAGAAGGTCTTTCTCCGAGTAAGCGACGGCGTGTAAAAGATAACCGAAAAGGCAGGAGTGGGGGTGCAAGGGGCGAAATTGAAGATCGGTTATTAAATCGAGACAGAGGGAGCAAGAGAAGGGATGGGAGGGAGGGAGAGAGAGAGGGGGGGAGGGAGAGAGGCAGAGAAGGACCGAAAGCGCTGCTTTATTGCATCTAATATGCCTCCATACAGCGAAAGCGCACGGAGGAGCAGGGAGACATAATTATATCCCGTCCCGCTGCCGTCTCCCCCCATTAATGTCTTCTCTAGTTCACCAGCTGTGACAGAGACAAATGAGAGAGTTTTTCCAGCAGATCATTCTCATCCGTTACTGCCAGTTTCGTGCAATAGATCACGGGAGTTAAGGCGGCGATAGATCACGGCATAAAGGAGACTCGCGAGCGTACCCCAGCGGAGGGCGATTACAGATCAGCGGGCGCCGCACGCACATGTGGGCCCGAGTCAAGTCCCGTTACATTCGCTTCCACACTGATTAAGCCAGATATAAATGGCAGCGAGCCGCCCCTACCTCGAGTCAGTGTCCACCGAGCAGAGCGTCTGACCCAGCTAAGCGTTTCTTAGCTCCTGGTCGCCGTTTTCCTCGCCGCTGTGTGCCTTAATGGGATGTGAATCCCTGCGATGGTTTGCGGCACAAATGCTTTCATGATTGCAGAATTATACGGGGGGGGGGAATATGACCAACAATAGACATAACACGCTTCTTTCCCAGTGTGTTTTTTATTATTATTTTTAGTCAGAACTGTCTCCCATGGTGTTTCAGTTCGGTTGTGCACAGTCTGCAAAATCCCTTCGTTTGCAGTAAGCGAGGTTAAACTGGCAATGCCAGTCTAACCAAAACTGAAACAGAAACTGTCACCAGTCCACTGATCGGTCCTCTATGTCGAGAGCAAAGAGATCAAAGCCTCCACTGCACACCCAGCACAGACCAGCCGTGGTTTTGATACCTTCTTTATTAGTGGTGACTTCAGGGACATCGCTTTCATACTCAGTTTAAATGAAAATTACATATTCTTTGAATCTTTAAGAAGTCCATGCACTCCTTTCCCTCAAATATAAGTTAGAAAATTGCAATTTCAACCAAATCAGTACCAATACTGCTTTTATACCTCTTATAAGTTAATTACATAATTAAGTTACTAGCTGCATTGCAAGTTTACTCTTTACAGTTATGAATCTCTCTCACAATGCAGCGGTAATGCAGGGCAGTGGTAACGCGGGGCAGCGGAATCCCGCGGCATGTGTCGGGCCACATTAAACATGTGGCGTTGCGCAGAGATGCCCGGATATCGAGCTCTGCTTATTGCCTTTGTATTAACTGAATGAATTAGCACTGTCACAAACATTAGGAGCCCCAATTAATTCTGCTCAGCCCAGATGGCATCTTCAAATCTACACGCGGGGAGGAAGCGTTTGAGCATGTGTGTATGTAGATGCTCAGTGCTGTGCTTGTCTAACAAACACAGACAGACGGGTAGACTGACAGACAGACAGACAGACAGGCAGAACCGACGAATCAATAGGCATATTTCAGGACAAAGCTGGTTCATTCGCACCTATTGACTGCAGAGTGTCGGCTGGGGTTAGTCTTGACGGCAGATCACAGCCACTACAGTGTAAGTAATTCTCTATGGGGCCTGACAGTGTCATTGGCCCCCGTGTCTGAATGATGTCAGACTTAAAGTGCAGAATGAGAGGAGGTGATCAAGAGCCAAGTCCGGGACGCCTGCTGGGCTCTAGTCCAGCAGCTTCTGCAGGAGCCTTGGAAGGTGCTCTGGGATCCAGTTTACCCACCGTCAGGACAGGATAGGGGGTATCTATAGGTGAAATAAAGGCATTCAGTGTCTGTCCCCAGCCATGCGTGCAAAAGGAGACGTGACGACAGAGAATGCCACAGGGATCCAGCACGGCTGGGCTGCTGGAGGGATTAGCTGTTTACTATCACCGAAGGACATCTTAGAAGATAGGTGGGTAAATGTGCAGGTGCAGAAATATAACAGTGAATAATGGTATTGGGGTGTTTTAGCTGGTGCCTGATATTTACAGGGACGTACTAAAGCATGTTTCACTGAACTATGCTGGAATTTATTTTGTGTCAAAATCTTTATATAAATTTTATTTATACACTTGGTTTTTCATGCAGAGCTATTTATCTACGCAGTTTAAACACCGAGAAATTACGGGGGGGAATAAAAACATTTTGAGCAACATCGACTCGTTAAATCAAGGCAAAAGTGCACATGCGCCGCCCAGTGTTTTTATCTTCTCCAATGGATTACAAAGTCATCTATCAGAGGAGCTATCGATGCGTTTCGCTGCCTTTGTATCACAACTCACACAGACGTACCTTGACAAGGCAGCGCGATTCCAGACAACAGGTGTCAAGGGCAATGCGGAGGTCACGGCGATCACATTTGGCTTGCTAAAGACTTCTGGGAACACATCAAGTCCAGGGCTAAAATCCAGGACGTTAAACTGCCTGATTTATGATGCCTCTTACGGACGTGATGGGCTACATAAATACTGCGAAAGAAGGCAACAAACTTCAGCTGATCTATCAGATTCATAAACAGCATCTCTGTGCCTGCTGGCTCTTATTTTACGACCGCAAACCACCAAATGGTTTTGTATTAACGTGGAATGTTCTAAGTGTGAATGTTTTACAATGGATCACATTGTGCATGAACACCATTAAATATATATTAGACAATGAAGTGTTCAGAAAGTCAAATTATTATATAAAGTATTATATATAAAGTATTATATATTAAGTATTATATCATCTAAAGTTATTATTGTTGTTATTATGAAGATTACTATTATTATTATTATATAATCATCATCATAATCTGGATTATAACTTTACTAGAGTAAATCAGACAATCTTTGGAAAAACTCTTGTACATAAGGCAGGAAGGCATGTACAGCACAGACAAACGTGCATTTAATGCAAAAAAGTGTTTTCTTCTGTCTCATTTTCAAGCATAAAGCATCGACCGAGACACAATTTCCAGAGAAAATGGAATTTAGTCACGCCCTAGTATCTTCTCTGTCACTGTAATACAGCAGTCAGTCACAGGAAAAGTGTTTGCGTAAATAAGATACAACAAGAAAGAAGCATCCTTTTGGCCTAAACCCAGAGAGGCAGGCCGCCCAACCAGCAAAGTGAGGGATTCTGGGAGGCTAAGCAGAAAACCAAACATTAATTTGCACATGGCCCGAAATCTGTGCTGATTTGCCGTTGTCCCGGGAAGTGAGCCGCGTCGGCGGCCTCACACTGTGCCCGTGCCCCCGGCTCTTTCATGCCTTTCTCCCGAAAGCTGAGGCACAGTGTTAGCTGCCCCCCACCCCCCAAAAAGAAAACGACATATTGTATCAGTGACATAAAATTACACAATAACGAGGCACACTTGAGAATAGGCTAATGAGAAAATCAAAACACAATTTAATTCCTGTCAGCGGTGGATTGTCTTTAAATTATCTCTCGCCGTTTGCTGATTAAGAGGAAGCTGCCAGTTATGGCACTGTCTGACACAGCTAGCCCGGAGGCTTTCTCACCGATGCCTCACCGGCGGAGAGAAAAACACGGCTCACCCCCCCCGACCGCTCTTCTACACCTGACCTTATTGGTTTTAACTCATATTAATATTTATTACCTTTCACCCCTTCCGGCTCCTGGATTTCAGCACGCGATTTACTGTGTTCAATGCTCAGCTCACAGCCTACTGAAGAAAATGAGCCCGTATACCGGCCTATCCATTCAGTTGTTGCTGAACGGCAAGGGTTTTCCAACCAACCAACATGGGGGCTGCCGACCCTCCTTTTTGACAGGCCTCCCGGCCCCCCAATAACCGGCAGCTCCTTCAAACAGGAAGTAACGAACAGCCCGGAAAAAGACATGTTCAACAACATCACAACCCCTGCCTTATTTAAATGACTTAGGATACAAAGTCAGGAATGGAATTTAGCTGAAAAAATACTATTAAACACAAGTTAGGCACTTTTTATACTTTTAAAAAGAAGACTGAGCAAACTGGAGGTGGCGTGGGAAATGCAGACCAAACGGTGTGCCAACTGATTGAGATTTACAGGGATTTAAGGGGTAGAGAATGTGTCTGACCGGGGGCAGAAGTCTCCAAAATCCTTATAATGCCAAGAAAAGCTCACATTAGTAAGTCTGTGAGCACGAGTTTGTCTTAGATTTTTTTTTGTTTGTTCACGACTTAAATTTGTTTCAACCAGTAGTGACTAATCTGCAGAATAGTGAGGGGCTTACAATTGGAAATGAAATCGATATAGTAAATGAGTTTAATGGCTGTTTTGCATGGTATTCACTGTAGAAAACATGGATAACTTACCAATGATCATTCCTAATCCAGCTTCATCTTTGAGTGATATATGTATAACTGCAGCTGAGGCGCTACAAAGCCTAGCCAAGCTTAACAAATCGCCGGGCCCTGATGGCATTTTACCTATAGTCTTAAAAGAGATGAGGGATATCATTTGTCAACCTCTAACTTTGCTTTTCCAGAAATCCTTATCAGCTGGTGTGGTACCTTCTGATTGGTAGCATGCTGACGTAACACCCATATTCAAAAAAGGGGATAGAAGTAATCCATCAAACTGTAGGCCAATTAGTCTAACTTGCATAACTGGTAAAGTTGTGGAGGCTATAATCAAAGAGAAAATTGCTAGTTGAGCTCAATCTGTTCAGCCTGGAGCAAAGGAGACTAAGGGGGGACATGATCCAGGTATATAAGATTCTAACAGGTCTGGATGCTGTCCAATTAAATAGTTACGTCAACATTAGTTCAAATAAAAGAACTCATGGCCATAGTTGGAAATTAGTGAGAGAACATTTCAAACTGGAGTTGAGAAAAAACTTCTTTACACAGCGTGTAGTTGGAGTATGGAATAGTCTTCCTGATAGTGTAGTGCAAGCCAAATCCTTGGATTTTAACAACTCTGAGCTATTAGTTGAGTTCTCCCCAAACGAGCTTGATGGGCCGAATGGCCTCCTCGCGTTTGTATATTTCTTATGTTCTTATGTTTATCCATGTATTGTATGGAAAACTTTCAGACATCAGTTAACATCTCATGACTGTCAAGACTTAGGTTAGAACATGTTTGGGCATGTTTGTACAAGTTGTTTGGATGTTTTTAGCATTCAGCAAAAGGTAGGAAAGTCTGACCGGATGTGCTAAAGGTAAATAGATTTAAAGCAAAAACGGTCTTCCAACTGTTTATCCTGACGAGGGTAATCTAGGGCATTCTTGTGGAGTCTAGCCTTAGAAGCAGAGGATGCAAGGCAGGTTCAAATCCCGCGGGCAGCTGAGTTGGACCCTTGAACAAGGCCCTTGAACTCCAATAACCTCATCACACCATCTAAACATACTGCCTCAAAAATGTATGTCTGCATGGATGAAGTGTGTACTGAATAAATAAAAAATATGTAAACATATTCATACATGCCCTTTAGCCTAAATTCATACTGTGACTGTAGGAGGAAACCCATATGATGTGGAGAGGTGCTGTAAACTGCACATGTGAGGCTGGGTTCAAATTCCCAACCCTGTCAGTGTTGCCCAATGGGCAACCACTTTTTTTTTTTTAATAAAAATGATGTTGTGAAATGTTTTTCATGTTCTGGGGGCACCAGAGGTGTATGCAGTAATTTATACAGATCCAGTGGAAAGTAGGTAAACATTAAGTTGATGAAGAAAGTTAAATCACCCATTATACTGTCGTATAATATTTCAGCTGGAAATTAATATGGGTGACTTCCTGTGAGAAATGCCCCTTACTATTTCACCCCATTGCCCTGTGGTGTTTTTACTGCCCTCCGTGTGGCACCATGGACCCAGACGGAAAACCAATATTAATGTCATCATATTAAACAAGTACTACTTATTATAAAATATATACATACACACAAAACCTTTGGCAGACCCCAGACTGCTCTCATGCTTGCTGGAGTCAGTGTGTGATTCACCGGGGTAGGGTGCTGAACATGTGATTGAAAGGTTGCTGGTTCAAATCCCACAGCTGTTAGAGTAATTTTATCACTCTTAATCCCAAACAGCTCCATTGACAAAGCATGTTGGTTTGGATAAAAGTGTCTGCTAAATGAATAAAATGTAAGTTAGGTCAGGATCATCTGGATTAGTAAGTGATGCTTGCTGGTGTGGTAGGTAACAAGAAGCATGCGTGTTTACATGGAGGCCGTTAGCTAACTTCCCAAGCAAAAGCTGTCAGATCAAGGGCCCGGATGTCTGGTTATCAGTCAATCAAAAGCCAAAGTCTTTGCACAAAGGGGCCGGTTTTGCAAAGGCAGCGTGGAGAACGCATTGGCATTCACGCCGCCACGCGGACAGGATGTCGTACATCTGCTCCTCTACGAATCGCGTAGCGCGGCCCTCGGCAGCTCCGTGTGCCTCGCTGTCGCTGATTAAACGTCACCTCTAGCCGACGTCCCGCACCATCCAATTATCGGTTTAAGCTATTCAAGAGGTCTACAAACTAAAACGTCTTCTAACAAGCAGATGTGACCAGCAACAGTAGCAGCTACATTGAAACTGAGATACTATATAAGACTGGTGTTATTGAACTTGAATTGAGAGAAGATCTTTGTGTGGTTACGGTATATGTTGTTATTAGAATGCTACTTATTGTAATGTTATTAGGAAACGACTTGTTATCGTTATTGATTGTAGCTATTGGAAATGCTTTTGGTGTGCTTTTGCCACAGGCAGTTTGCAGTAATAGAGGTCGGTTACGTTTGGATCTCCCCAGCCTCTCCCCAGCCTGGACCAGGAAAGCAAATAACTCAAGCCGCGATATAATGTGTCAGTTGATGTTTAATGGGATGTTGATTCTAGAGATCATGACATGTTGTCTCTGTATCCACAGAAAAAAAAACTAAACTAAAAAGGAAATTATGAGCTGAACCCTGACATTCTAATACTCAAATTGACCTTGATATTTAAAATTTAAGTCAAATTTAAAATAGCTGAGCAACTCATATTTTGAATTTAATGCCAAGCCAGGAATGCGCAGTAATTCTAACGTTACATAAATACATTTAATTGAATACTATCCAGAAAAACATAAAAAATAGGAGACTTACATACTTTACTTAGGAATAATTATCCATAAAAAACACACAATACTTCGTACTGGTATGTACTAAGCGAGTTGGACTCTTACTACACACAGTTCAACAGCAATCTTTATTATCACCAAACCACTGAACCAGAGATAAGAATTTGGAGAAAAAGTGCTTCTTTTTCAGGTAAACCTCCCATTCTGCGATATTCTGCTAGCAGAAAAACATTTCAATGTGGTTCCTGCATTCACATATTTATTTATTGAGCCATTTTGTTTTCGCTCGCAGGGACAAGGCCAAAGCACCTGGCAGCTGCGAATCCATCTCCGTTATTGATGTCACAGTGGTAATTAACTGGCAAAACGTAAGTTACAATGGGCCGCATTAAGAATTCATGACTATTCCCAAATAACCTGCCAGCATATGGCACCAAATGTTACATTTTCCCAGTAGCCTCTGAGAGTGGTTGTCTCACCACCCCGCGAGTAAGCGAGAGAGAAGGCCCCGTGTGAATCGTGGCACAGCAACCGCGATTTCGTCTATCTGCGGACCGTTTATCGAGGGCCGGCCTCGGCTAACTTGCGTGAGTACTGGAACAGAAATGTTTTCATAAACGCTTTTGAAATTATTCATATTTTATATTGAACGATTCACCGGTGTGGCTTAGTTGACTGGACCATGGCATCACACCTTAATGTAGGTTGTAGGTTGAGTTTTTACCCAGCAGCGAGTTTACGTGCCCTAACCATGAGGATTTCATCTTCCCGTGGACCAGTAATGTTGTCAAGGCAATTCCTGATTTTTTCCTATAATGTATGAAATATATTTTCCTAATTGATATGACTAGAAGTCTACTAACCAACCCACTCCAGAGGAAAGGTTACTGTCATAATGAAACTTCACTTAATGACGACTGGTCCCAGTTGGTTGCTCAGTTACGTGTGATTCACAGAGGTTAATAGATTTAGTGATGAAACGATCATGTTATAATGTGCGATTGATTATTGATTTCCAGCTCATTCTACAAACCCCCGACTGGGGAACAAAGGGCTCTTGGCACAGGGAGATACATTCTCTACTAAACAGTGAAATCAAGGCCCCGCTTACAAGAGATGCAGGTCCTAGAATAACCCCAGTGTATTAGCTTCAGCACAAGCTAATAGGTACGATTTGCCAGGTGCCCCCCGGTGATAGAAATCTCCAGATGTGAGACTGAGAGTTCTCAGCGGGACGGAAACCCCAAAGAAAGTGGGTCACGCTGCTCTCCCATTGGGTCTCGTCACACCGTCCTGGAGAGTGACCAATCCTGAACCCCGGTGGCGGTGGCTACGCCCGCGGCGCCCCGTGCTGCCTAGCGACGGGCCAGCTGAGCGGACAGCTCTGTTTCCACGTCTCGTTTGGCTTGCCGCGCAGCCCGCGGGCCCATATGGCTGCGGGACATGCTCCAGTGGTGAAGACGCGCGAGGAGCCGGCTTCCCATTTGTCAGATAACTTCTCAAGCGAGCGGACAAGGGCAGAGTGCACAAACACCACCCCCCCCACCCCCAATGCGTTTTTAAACACGGCGGCTCAGTCATTACCGGGTCTCGCTTCCCAGGAAATGAGAAGGACCCCAAATCTCTGCACCTGCCATGCAGAAAAAAACAAATCATAAATAAAATGCCTAAAACGCAAATCAGGGTCGTCCTCCTCAATGCCCGTAATAAATGGGGTTTGTAGGATGAGAGGACGGGTGAGTTCGTTGTAAGCAGACCATTTTCATAACTCTGATGACTTTTTAAACACCTGCCACTCCAGATCCTCCAGTAAAGGCCCTGTGTGATGCAATCATATTACGATTGATATATCTTGCTAGTAATCTACTGGTGATTGATGAGCTTCAGAATGCTCTGCTGGCCACTGATCAAATGGGCACAGTTGTGGGCCAAAATTCTTATATTTATAGACAAGAGAGTAAACTCTATATTTACATTTAAGGTTGTAAATTTCTGACAGTGTCTGCAAAGAGTCTGTTCTTATATAGTGTTTAATATAGTTTTAATAAGGGAACTGCAAAGTCTGTATGGGAGTTTTGTTACATAAATAATATGCTGCAACGTGGCAGCAACCAAACAGCCACTTCTAAAGCTGCCCCTTAAGGCACAATCCAGGGCTCTGTCAGGGGAAGTTACTGAGCCCTCATTTATGAAACCACCAGGGTGTTTCGCTTTAAACGCCAGCGTGTGCATAGATCGAGCACACGCATGCAGCTCGTGTATGCAAATCCTGTTAGCATAACTGCTGATTCCTATGTTTTGCATGCAAGAAGCAGGATTTTCAGCTTAAATATAGTGACATGCCTTTTTATTCATATATGACTATTTTAATGATATTTATTAATCCAATAGCTGGTATCTTTACAAGCAAACAAAACTTTGCCTCACTGTCTCTTGTTTGCCAACACTAAATCTCACAGGCCAAATGCTTTTGGGTTTCAAATTTTTTTGTTTCTTTGGGGGGGGGGGGGGGGGGGGGTTTTTTTTTTTTCCTCTGGCTGGCATTGCATGACAGAGCTGCTTGACAGCAGAGGTATGCATGACGGATGAGAGCGGAGGACGAGGAAGCGAATCCAGGATAGAGACGATTATGAAGATGAGGGGGTGTCCACGGACCCCCACCACCAACCAACGAAAACAAACGACCCGACAAACACACAA
>JAODKM010000016.1:1144645-1163692 GCA_026780845.1 Petrocephalus sullivani | reverse complement strand
GCCCCCCCCCCCCCCCCCCCCCGGGTCCCCTACTGTTCTGCCCCCCCATCCCGTTTTTACCCTCCACACTGTGATGTCTTTGCATCTCCCTCTGCACCTCCCGGCTCCCCCCATTTCACAGCTCCTGTATGTTACTGTAAGAATTCCCTGAATTACCCCTTAGCGGGTGAAAGGCATGTGTGCCCTGGGATTGGCTGGCGCCCCATCTTGGCTAGTCCCCTGCCTTAGGCCTGATACTCATTTATTCTGTATTTCTGAAGGAGTAAGATTATGCTTCTGAGATGCTCACACTCAGGACACAGTTTGCCGGCTCCGCTGTGGGAAGCCGCTTTCTGCTTTGGTCGGAGGCGCGCACACGCACGGACACACACGCACGCGCACACACGCGAGGGGGAGCGGGGGCAGAGCGAGCGAGGTGCGGCCGCCAGCGCTGCGGCAGATGCTCGGCCGTGTTTAATTGAGTTGTTAAAGCAGCACAAAGGAGCCGCAGATCTGATTTGGCTCCTCCAGCCCTGTCCTGCCGCCCTTTATGTTTCATTAAGGGGCGCTGGAACACCTGTCGGGATCTCGGGGGGGTCAGCCGCAACTGGGACAGGAACTGACAGGGATGGTGGGGGAGGGGCGGGGTTGGTTTAGGGGCCACTAGCCTGAAGGAAGGAGAAGGAATCCCAAAAGGAGGGAGAAAAGCTGTTTTGTGGCCGTAAATGCCACTGTGGTCCTGTCTGATTGGAATCGCATCAGGATTTCAGGTTTCGGGCAAGAAGAACTTGAGTACAAAAAAAAATAACCCTCCCCAACTAGCAGTCGCGCCTTCTAATTAAGCCCGGCGGACGGCCCGGCAGGTCTGGCCGCAGTGTGAGTAATTGCCGTGACTCCAGAGATGCAAATAAGGGCTGGGGCCCAATTTGTGCAAACTCTGTCACGATCGGCGTTTCCCTGCCAGGCCTGTTTCTCTGTGAACATTCCGCGGTTGTTTTCACTCATCAGCTAACCCCCCCCCACCCCCCCCACTGCAGATGGTGACGGGCCAAAGGATAATCGCATTTCAAAATCTAGTTACGTCACTGTGCAGTGAGTCTGAATAATTCGGGAGGGGGTAACATGGAGAGCACGTTCCATGCCCCTTATTCATCAACTATCGAACTATCGTATACCTCATTTGGTACAAGTAAGCCAAAAGGGCAGCTTTAGCTATTGGCCAGACTAGGCAAAGGTCATAAACACCTTCAAGGAGATGTGGCCATCACGGCTAAATTAGCTTATTATATCGAGTGATCTAATTAAATTCTATCTTCAGTGCTGTATGAGGCTGGCAGAGATGAGACTATGTAAGTTAAATTGGAGGGAGGAGTTTTAGGTGGAATCAGGCCAGGAACTCCCTTAATGGACAATAGTGATTAACACCGCAGAGAGCAGCTTCCCGCGGCAGCATTACAGTAACTGCAGCAGTGCCTGGCGTCTGAGTGGGTTTTTATGTGAAGGTGTTGGAGTCATATGGGTGGCCTGAGGATATTTCATACTTGTGATACACTCATGAAAGTCAGTGTGTGCCATTTAGCAGGTTCGAATACCTCCATTACTCAAAAACCCACACTCAGCCAATAATAGACTGAATCCTACATGGGAGTCTTTCCGACCTCATTTCTGTCTAAAACACTTGAGCATGTGTGTATCACTCAAATTTCTGAACTTCTCACACAGAATAATCTTCTGGATCTTCATCAGCTTGGTTTCAAAGCTGAACACTCCACCCAGACCAACCTCCTGACTGTGTTGGGCACCCTGCAATCTGAAAGAGCTGAAATTCTTCATTGGTTGCCAGCTCATTCTGCTGGACCTATTTACTTTCATCCTTCCAGTCATCCTTTGATCCTTCCAGTGTCTAAGTTGAAGTGTCAAAGTCATATCAACTAGCAAGAATGTGCTTCTTCTTCTCTTTGTACATCACCGCTCTAGGTCCAATCATTCAGTCACATGGCATCTCCTACCACTGCAACATGACATGCACCCCCACCTGACCTTTCCTCCAGAGGAAACCACATTCTCACCTTGGATCTCCACATGCCTTGTTCACTTCGCAGCCCCCTCCGAATGAAACTTTCTAAAATCTTCTTGCTGTTCCTGAGAACCCTGCCATTCAACACAACATCACAGTCCAGCTTATACTGCCGTTGTTTCAGTAAAGGTTTGCTAGAAACCAAGGAGTAATAATAGATAACCAACTATCCTTTGTTGACCATATTGCAGCTATTTCCCTTTTAAGTTTACTTTGTATAACATGAAGAAGATCTCACTTTATCCATCATATTACAGAGTCAATTCTTTGTCCAGACATTTAAAGGAGAGGCACCTATGCAAATTGAGTTGCTCATCACAACCTTCATTTCATCTCGCCCTCTACAGTCCATGGTTTGTGCACAGGGCTGGAAGCGACCTAAGAGTCAGGTACCGATAAGGGACCAGGAGACGAGGCTGGAGCCGAAGAGGTGGCTAGCGATCGTGATGAAGGTGACGAAGAGGGCTCTGGCGGGCATCGGCAAGGGCTCAGGCAACGAAGTGGGCACCGCAAGGGGTCAGGTGACGAGGTGTGCACAGCGAGGGGTCAAATGATGAGGTGGGCACAGCGAGGGGTCAAGTGATGAGGTGGGCACAGCGAGGGGTCAGGCGACGAGGTGGGCACAGGTGAGGGGTCAGGCGACAAGGTGGGCACAGGCGAGGGGTCAGGCGGCGAGGTGGGTACAGACGAGGGGTCAGGCGGAGAGGTGGGTACAGACGAGGGGTCAGGCGGAGAGGTGGGTACAGACGAGGGGTCAGGCGACGAGGTGGGTACAGACGAGGGGTCAGGCGACGAGGTGGGTACAGTGAGGGGTCAGGAGACAAGATGAGCAGACTGGGGATGTCCAGAGGTGGGACGAGCAGCACCAGGACGTCTGGAGGTGGGACGAGCAGCACCGGGACGTCTGGAGGTGGGACGAGCAGCACCGGGACGTCTGGAGGTGGGACGAGCAGCACTGGGATGTTTCGAGGTGGGACGAGCAGCACCGGGACGTCTGGAGGTGGGACGAGCAGCACCGGGACGTCTGGAGGTGGGACGAGCAGTACCGGGACGTCTGGGGGTGGGACGTGCAGCATCGGGACTTCTGGAGGTGGGACGAGCAGCACTGGGAAGTCTGGAGCCAAGCAAAACAGAACGACCCTTTCCAGGTTAAAAATATGGGGATTCAGCCCTCGCTGGACTGGGTGCCAGGGAAGCGACAGAGGTGTCTCCAGCGTTGGCTGCTGCGGAGACATGGACAGTCCTCCCTGGACCGAGTACGGTAGCCTGAGTCCCCGCAGCAGTATGGATGGGCCTGAAGAAAACTGCAAGGGCCGAAACAGAATCAGCGGGGATCCCACTGGAGCTTTGCTTTGCTGGTCCCAGGGAGTCTACTTAGCCATTGCCTGCCTTACCATCTCCCACACCTTAGCTAACAGGTGTTGAATCCTCAACGTCTCAAGGGGTTACACTTTGGGGAGGGGGGGGGGTCCCACATCAATTGGAAGAGAGCTGCAGCCTTGGGGCTCCTCCAGACCATGGGGTCAATTCTCTGCTCCAGGGTGAAGTCAAGGAGAGAGAAGAACTCCTCGGCCTGCAGCATCGGAGGCACCCCTCAGTGCCAGCAGCCTCTTCAACTGTCCAAGCTGAGGTGCTCGGGGTACCGGTCCAGGGGGTGAAGGCATGCCTGACAGCTGGGCCTAACTGTGTAGCCGCGAAGTATAACGCGGAGTCATGTCATTCTGTCATGATACGTAAATCTGGGATTTGGGAGCAGGTGTAAGGAGAAACATAAGAAGAAGGGAAATCAAATTGACTGCGAGGGATCAAAAAATGGTGATATCAGAATAGGGAAGGACATGGGCAGACACAAGAACTCTACTGTCAATGACAGGACTGGGGAGCACAGGACTGGGAAGCATTTTTATACACGGATACATGAGGGAGTGAATGAGTGGCAGCTGGAGTGAGAAACATAAGGGCCGAAATGAGAGGTAAGCCAAATGCTTTCCAGGCCTGGCTCATTAGGGCCACACCAGGGAGGAAGCAGGAGGCTTGGAGGGGCAGGGCGTGACAT
This sequence comes from Petrocephalus sullivani, assembly GCA_026780845.1. Classification (NCBI taxonomy): domain Eukaryota; kingdom Metazoa; phylum Chordata; class Actinopteri; order Osteoglossiformes; family Mormyridae; genus Petrocephalus; species Petrocephalus sullivani. Next base: position 1,159,580 of record JAODKM010000016.1, on the reverse strand, counting down.
GAACTCTTTTTACGTGCCGCCTTTGCAGCATAAAACTGAAGCGTTACCAGAAATACTCAAGCAAGTGGGAAAACATTCTCTTCTGAGAAATTCAATAGGCCAGACTGCAATCACACATGAGGAACGGGAAAGCGGTTCTCCCTTTGATCCCCTGGATCCTGCGGACGGCTTCTGCGGCCGCCTTGCACAAATTGGCCCGCACTGCCGCCCCCCGCCCTGCGCCCAATCGGCCCTCCTTCCCGCCGAAACACCGACACTCGGAGTGGAAGGAAGAGATCGGGATTAGGTGTGACTTCCGGACGGGAAGCAGACACAGGACGCGGCCACTGTGTTAGCCTTGGATGCGCCATACAATGTTTTTCAGGATTTTTTTAATAGTAGCTAGAGAAGAAGGTGGGGGTGCGCGTGGTATCCTATCCTGTCATTTTCCTGTCTTGCTGGCTAATACCCAGAAGACTCTAGGGAAGGGTACTTAAATTAAGCGAGTGGGGGTGGGCATCCAGCTTTGACGTCAGCAATGCTTCAGTATCCCGCGCCTCAGTGATACCCGACTGGGGCAAAATTACTCTCTTCTGTGTTTTTTTGAGTGTTTTTGACTCAGCAGCTGCGGATTGACTTGCGATATTTAGCCCGTCAGTCTGTAAACAACAGCAACAACAAAAAAAAAACCTTGTTACACTGATTTCAACATAATTGCAAATTTGCAAATTTACTCATGTAAGCATGAAAAATATTTATTTATTTATATAACTGGAGAAGAATACCAATTACAATGTAATGCCATTGTAACATCGATTATTACATGGTGGAATAATTGTAGACTGGAAGCTATTCATTCTGTAGAACAGATTGATTAATACATTTCAAAACAAAAAATATAGTTACTCTGCCTGTGCAATGTACACTTATGAAAACGTGTCATATTTACCTTATATGGAACATGTTAAACCCCAAAAAATACCTTTACTATGAATAACATGACATAAAATGTAAGTATTTTTCTTTGATGCAAGCATTCACAACGAGAACAGCAATATTAATTGGAAAATAAATCGACTCTGAGAGTGTATAATTGGCGTACATTATTAGGATCTTTGCATTGGGTCGTGGCCGTAATGACCTTGCAGGGAAGTAGCATCTTTTTCCAGGACTGCACATCATTCCCTGCCCATAAAACTAAGCCCAGTCCCATATTCCCACTGCAAGCATGCCTACACTTTGCAGAGCATGTGTGTCAGCACAGCTTTGGTGTCGGAGACAATCGATAGGGAGTTGAATCCGGTCATTTTCTCACTGCCACCAGGGTCACCCTGGTGGCGGCATCCATTAAGTGCCGGGCCAAGGTCCCGACGAGAAGATAGAGCGCTGCATCCTGTCGGCCTCCTCCGGGAAAGAGGAGAAAATGCGGAGGATTTTACAGCAAGATAAACTCCTGAATGACTGCGAGGATCCTCACGGCTTAACATCAGTGTGACTGCTGTGTTCTGTGCCGCTGTTAATAACTGGAGTCCTCTGCTCTCGCCTGGCCTGATGCAGAAACGTAGATTTGATGAATTACTTTAGCCTTTGTTTTCCATTAATCCTTCCCTCCGATTCGCATCCGGGGCCAGATTAAGCGGCTCGTTTCGAAAATTCATCGCGGCAAATAAGTTAAACTCAGGATTTCACACCAATTGAGGTGTAGCTTGAAATTGCTAAGAGATCAGATGAGAAGGCAATTTCCTAATAAAGGTATCAATAATTATTATTATTATAAGGGAAATTTCACATTATAGGTGAAAAAGCACCGGCACCCATATCTTTTTAAGAGGTAACATTTAGGGGTGTATTACATAGAAATTGATTAACAATTTGGAGTTTAGCTACAATAAACAAATCAATATTATGGATTATTGTGTACTGTGGTTAATTGGAATAATGCAAGTTGATCACTAGTTACAAAGTATAGTACTTTGCAACAAGGTAGTCTGTAAATAATCGAATATTATGTATTTTCTAGACTGCACAATGTACAAATCATGTGTAAGATATTTGGAAACAAATGTGCAATACAAGAGTAGTCTTTTTTTTTAAAGAGAAAATTAAAAACTATTTTAGAAAATTCTAAAACATGCCAAAGGGGGCCATGAGGTACCCCTGCAGACAGTTAGCAAAAAATGTATAACTTAAATTTATAAAACTTTAAACTTATATAAAAGTAGCAAGAGTGGAAACATCCCAGGTTAAAGTGTGACGAAAGGCATTTTATGACTTGTAACAATTAATTGTCATTTAACAGTTAATAGGCGAAAGGCTAATTGCCACCCCCCTGTGATTATTTATGATGTGTGAATGGCATTAAATAGGCTCTCAGTTTCACACAAGGATAGTGAACTTTGAGGGTGCATTTGTTCTCTTTTCCTGCTGTAAACACCAGGCCTAAATAAAATCCCAATTACATCCTTTTAGCCACGGGGATGTATGCCTACAGAAATGGCTTCTGCGCTCCAAAGGAGAAAAATACACAGCCACTGGTGAACGTAGTGAAAAAACACAGTCCTTTCTCCTTTTAAATGTATCTCAGACATATGATTTTTTCATTAGCAGTCGTAAACAAACAGCATACTAACAAGAGAACAGAGAGGGCTATTATTTGGAATATACAATCTATCTAGCCAAATAGGGCATTAAAATTAAACCGTTTTTGAGACAGTTCAAAGAAGGCACTTTAAAAGACAACATGTTTTTGTGTTCAATATGATAATAACATTCTGAATGACACTGATATTACAAATGTATTGTATATAGTTATATATAGTCGGATATGCAGGAATCTGGCTTTTATGCAATTATTATACATTTATAAATGACATATGTTATTAAACCTCTCCAAGGGACACTGTGGGGAGACGGAAACAGGAAAGCTTGAGTATAGTTGCAGAAGGATTTATAAATGTGGCATAAATCAGCCCTTGCCTGTAAGAGATGGCTGCAGCTAAAGACAAAAAGGGAACTCTACAGGCTAAGCAGAAACGCTACCCATGTCCCACAAGCAAAATCCCCATCTTAATGTCCCACATTCATTCCAGAAATACCCATCTGCATAATCCCAGCTGCTATAGATAAAATTGTTACAGGTACTTCCTTGTTTTTCTCTCACCAAAACCATTAAAAGCCTGTTGGATTTAAAATACTTAACAGTACATATAACATATATACATATAAATTTAATTAACATGTCTTATAAGTCCAAATAAAATGATAACCCAAAACATAACTTCTGTTAAACAGATATTATTTATTAGCGCCTATGTGCATAAATATTCAGCACTGCGAAAGTTTTAATTGAACATCCAGCTCCGCTGATAGCAATGGGCAATCCAACATGTCTAGGCAATATCCTGCGGCTATACATTGTTCGGTGACATCCACATGACATAAGTCTGAATTTGCCGCTGATTCTCGTTTCCTCCAGAGAGGAAGGCGTTTTCTATGTCTGCATCCTTGTCATTATTGCATCCTGGCAGGACCCTCGGTGTCACGTGTGAGCTGCACGGGAACGGAGCAGCGCACTTTGATGCGATAAGTGATTTAGGATCCTAGGGGAAGTAAACAAACGGCCCACTGTACTATAAAAACTTTGCCCAGGAAGTCCCAGCCACTTCAAACAGGCCCTGATAGAACAATAGTCTGGGACATAATGTTTCTTTTTTATTATCGTTATTTTCTGTCTTTCTGGGCAGGGGCTGGCAATACAATGCAGCCCAGGAAACGATTCATCATTTCAGCATCGCGTACTACTTCATTGTTTTTCTCGCTTCAGCGTGAATGTGTCATTTCAGGCATTCATTTCCCATGTAAGTAACTGAATTATGACGTACACTCGTATAGATGTCAGTGATGTTTGTGTGTGTATATATTTATATATATATAGCTAAAGTCTTAGGCAGTCTCAAGAAAAATGTTTCAGGCTATTTATCTGTATAGTGAGTCGATATTTTCTTAAAAACAAAAAGCTATTTCACTTTAGAATTTCACATTTGAGAATTAACAGTGACCAATAGCAATTTCTTCGTCTGTTCTCCAAAATCTTGCGTGTAATGTATTGGTTGTTTATGTACGCTCCACTTCGCGATGTCACACCTCACCTCAGGGGCATCTCAGCCATTCCATGTATGGGTGGCATTTCGCTGCTTGTTGTACTTTGTATAACCATGCAATTAAAGAATCTTGAATCTTGAACCTTGAATGTATTCGTAAATTTCACCCACCAGGCCAATTAATGAATTAAGTTAATTAGTTAAATGATGGTTGCTGCAAATACTGGGGTGACCTTAGGAGAGGTTTGGAAATGGCCAATGACACACTTTGATAGATAATATCATAGTTTTACACCAACATTCTGATCATTTAAATTTTCTGTAACTGCCTAAGACTTTTACATGGTACTGTATATACACCGAGTTATTTGAGTTAATTTGTAGTCGAGGGTCTTAAGGATTGAAAAGGTATGCACGATGCATGCATTATGTGAAAGTAAAGACATCTTTGTGGAATAAACATATACTACAAAGCAAGCATATCACCTGGGTTTACATAGAATACTGATTGACCAATTGCAAGCTGTTTTCTGGCAGTGAAGAGAACACCTATAACTGTAGCAGTGGGGTCCATCAAAGCCATCATTCTGGTGGCTGGCCACTCCCCGACATGGCCAGCAGACTGTGTGCGTAGATCCTCCATCTGGGGACCTGTGCTCTTCCTGAGAGTATGACTCTGCAGGGACTTCTCCAGACTCTCGCCCCTGGCCTTACGATCCGGCCCAGTCTGGGAGCTCCGTCTCCTGACCTGACCAGCCCCGATTTCCTGAAACTGAAGGTCCTAATTACATCAGCTCTGTGCCAACGAGTCCATCCTGCATGCTGCCTGAGCGCGTAAACCGTGGGAAGAAGGCAAACAAACCATTATATAGCTCGCTGTCATTGAAATTTAACATTTTTGGTGGCCGATATATCTTAGCGGTCTGAATTGAAGCAAAATAATACATCGTTGATGCTCAAAGTTGGCATTTATTATACCCTAAGCATGTATTTTCCCTTTCTCCAATTAAGTCGTTCATTTAAATGTACTCTATATTCAAGTAAAATTTGCCTGAGAAAGAAATTACTTCACAAGCCTAGACTGACGTTTATTACTGCAGCAGTTATTTCTGCAGACTGTACACCCCTGCCTGGTCTCCTGTGTACCCCGGGGCAGGACAAACTCCCCTAGGATCAGAATCCTGAAGTGGTACAAAGTGAGGAATAATCATTCATTAACCTCTGAACTGGAAAGGCTTCGCATCACCTCCCTCCTGAGACACCTCCAGCCCCCACCCACCCCACCCCACAGCTGCTCCTGGGCTATTGACAATCACATAATGATCTCCGATGGATTAACTGGCTTACACGGGCCGTGGTCTCGTTTTCAATTACGCTGCGTGCAATTTACATCTCAAGCCATGCACTCGGCCCCGGCCGGCCCAGGAGACATGCCCCTCCCCCTCCAACCCCTCCCAATGCAGACATATGGGTCCCCCCGCCCAACGCCATGCAATTCGGGTCATATTGCCATGCTGCCCCCATGCTGAGATCGTTACACACGTTTTCTGTTGCTGACAGTCACCATCTTTTCACTACTCTATCATGTTCATCAGTTTCCTCTGAAGACGTCCAGGAGGTCACATGACCGACGTAACACGGGGAGGCAAAAAGCAACAATTCTTACTTCAACAGATTACAGGCAGATGTTAGGTGCTGTTTAGTTCAGTAGCGTATTTGTTTGCAGACAGACATAAATATTCACAGTATATTTGTTTCTGGTTTATCTAAGGCGGCAGGATATAAATAGAAACATGTGAAGCTATATTAAATAAAAATAGCTAAAAAGGTTTATTTATTCACTTAACTTTTGTATAATTTTACTTTAAATAATTTGTGTTAAGCAGCACTGAGTTTACAAAAAAAAAGAAGAAAATGTCTTTGTAGCAAAAGCCTTTAGGAATTTAGGAATGTCCTGACCTAAACATGCGGCAATTAATTATTTCATCGCTTTCTTCTCTTTGTTCTTTTTGATTAAACGCAAAATCGGCTGCGTGTTTAGTGCCAGCAGAGTGCTAGATTTCAGATCCCGTGTCTGATGTTGGCGTCTGACTGAAGGGCCGGCCGAGATTTTTAGCAAAATCTAGAAAAATAATAAACCACAGCAGGTTTTCATTACACAATTGTTATAACCCCACATTAACAGAAAGCAGAATTCTGTGCAGAAACAGTAATGCTAACACCCATTAGCAAGAGCAGAACAAGGACGTGTAATGAAATACTATGTAACTATATGGGACCTCTGATCTCCTTTGATTACTGAGTGATATTATTGACAGTATGAGTCAGCTTGTATAGTATTATTCCCGTAATAATAGTTGCAATTACCAAAGTATTTATATTTGATACTTTTTAACTTATGTATTTCAAACTTTACACTGGACATGAGGCTGGTCCAAAAAAACACAAACTAACAGATTTCAGTTTTCCACAAAGATAGTTTTATTCTTTGTCGTATTTTTTACAAACACACCGAATTTTAAGGAAAATAACATTTAGGAGTCACCCCATTTGGCAGTTTTTGCCATCTGAACTAAACAGCAGAGAAGAACATTAGGAAAGTCTTTGATGGAGCTGGAAAGTTCTTGTGATGATACGCGACCAGTCGAGGAACAATGCATTTCTGGTCCTCGTCTTTTGTCAGCATGTCATTCGATATTGCTCTATGAGATTTATTCCTCTTTCCTCTTTTAAAAGATGCTTATAAACATTTATATGAAAACTGCAAATGAACTAAAAAAAAACAGAATCTCCGCCTTACTACAAGTATTGTTCTGTGTTTCATAATTGCTGTCTTATTGTTTATTAACCGTTTTAGCCAGTTAAGAACCTGTATGCACGTAATAACAACCCAAAAAAATGTTCCGAATACAGCAACCTCTAAATGGTTCAGTTAGGCCGAAATCACACAGGTAAGCAAGCTAACCCTAATGGACAAAAATAAGCCTTGAGGAGAAATGATTTTACCAACATCACCTCTTTGCGTTGGCAAGGGTTGAACATTGGGTGGTTGAGGGCTCCACTCATTTTTTGATTATTTGGGGGGATGTTGTTGATTATTGAGGAGGTTAAAATGAACTGGACACCATAAAAGTGAGAATCATAAAGTATCTTTAAAGTTTTTCATTGTCCATCCTAAATCTTATCTCAAATTATAACAGTAGATAAATTAAGATTGGTAAACCGATAATGTCTAAATTGCACTTCAGCATCGACATGTATCATCAATCGGATTTGGTTTTACTAATTATCTACAATAAAAAAATCATGTGAAGGTTGACAAGGCCGCAGAAAGTGTTATTTTTACCCCCAGTGAAATTCATATCAAATGCAGATAAAGTGCTTCCCTAATGGAATCTGTATTGCACTTTGGAAAATAATACACACATCACACTATCCTCCCAGAATTACAGGCATGCTGCAAACACTGAGTGCTGAAAAGCCATTCGTATCATTGTCATTCTGGGATTACGCGCCACGTCTTATAGGTTACTGGAAATGAATAAGACCAACAGGCCTGTTCTTCCAAGTAGGCGTTCGGTCAGACCTTTTTCAGGGCACGGCTGGAACACGAACCTTTAATCCTCACGTCTTGAAAGCCGTGGAGTTGCAGATTCCTGGCGATTTCGAATTGCCGGCGGAATTCTCAGCATGCGATTAATCATGCGTACACCCACGATGGGACTGCGTTCCTAAACCGGACGCTTCGAAACCACGCGAACGGGCGGCAGACTTCTCACTGAAGAAAACAAGGAATATCTTTTAGAAACGGCCAGCATTAATCTTTAAGCCAACAAAGGGAAGAGGTTTCCTAGAACTGGGGAATGACTCAACATAGTCAGCACCATCTTACATTACCCCCGTGAGAAGCGAATGAATGGTGGTCTACTGGGCTTCGCCTTTGTTTTGCATGGGTGACACCAACAGCAGATCATCTCTGATGTCGGATGTATCATTTGTCTCACGCCATAATCAATTACCATCTGTCAAATAACTTGAATCTGCAGCAATGCTGAGAAAAACGAGGGCTAGCCATGTGAAATCCACACGTGTGCCCTGCCGCCCGGTGCCATCTCACCCGGGATCCCTAATAAACCAGGAGAATTCGCCGCATTTTTTCAAACATTAAAGCACAGTGCCTGCTTTTTTTTTTTTTTTTGAATAGAAGTAACAAGTATAGGGTGGGAAGGTTTGGCCCCAAATTATTGCAAAATGAAACCCAATCTGCACCTCTGAAAAGCTGCATACGGGTAATTTTAGACTGTGGTGCAGCTGTAGGGTGTCACTGATGGTCTCAAAATGCGTCTTTTTTCCCCCCTCCTTGCATGTGGCCATTCACCAGCTGAGCACTGTCATGGCCGGGGGGCTGGGGGAGGGGCCGCAGCCAGATATTACCGTCATTTACAGGAGTGAGTGAGGGTCCTGGAACTCGCACTGCTGACCGTAACGAGGGGGAACCTGCCGATGGGGAAAAACACCTCAGAATTGTAATTTATACTTTGACTTGTAATTTGAGTGTTGATCTCGGATGGAATCCCATGGGTTAGGTGATTTTATTATTATTATTATTATTATTTGCTGCACAAAAAATGAACTGGATCAGACTGCAAAACATGCATGTTTGTTATAATACATAATTCTTAGAACAACAGTTATTGTGATATAGATTTTTATAGATAGTAATACATCACCTTCTATAGTAAAAAATTATTTCTAAGCAAACATTTAGTCCTATACACAGACATAGACATGTATCATGCATCTAATTTTATGTTTATCTATCTATCTATCTATTTATCTATCAATCTATCTATCTATATACCTATATACAGTATCTATATATAATGGAATTTCAGTGGACTAATTCTCAATGCTTTAAGAGTTGGTCCTAGAAAAGCCAAATTAAACTAAATTATAGTGGATCAGCAATTTTCGTTTCCCTCCAGCATTATGTGGTAACACTTCTAAGCCATTTGAGGGCCTGACATGCAGTGTGTCCTTGGAATCAGTCAGGAAGTATAATATCTTTATAAGTATGTATCACAATTCATCGGTAATTTGGGGACGTGGGTTTACAGGGCAGAATTTGTCAATGTACTTTGAAGGAAAAAGTGTATTTAAAAAGTAGGGTTTGGCTTAGCATGAGGTCATAACTTCACTACTATCAACTACTATTTAAATGTCATGACAATATTATTTTAATGGGATATACAACTTAAATTGTTATGCCTGATACTGCAGAACACTTGGTAGGTCTTTCTACTTAATGCAGAAAGTGTTATAAGAACACAGAGGCCTCAGTAATAAACGCAAACAGTCTAATTATCACAAAGAAATTAGAATAAATATAAAATCTTACAGATATAAAGGTTTAATGGGTCCATACATAAATATTCCAGGGAAATGTTTCAAATGAGGCTCTAATAATACTCGGACATAACTTTTTGTTGTTACGGAGAGCTGCATGCACAGATTTGTCGATGCCGTTACCAGCCCCCGCGATTAAATGCTCCCTCGTTATTCGTTACGGTCGCGGTATCGGTTTATGGCGTATAGCCTGCAGTTTGTATTTGGTAACTCCGCTCAAATCTGCTTTGAACTCGGTGGAAAGACGGACGCGACACGGGAGACGATAACGCAGAATGAGCCCCACCGCCACCACCCGCTTTCTGCCGATTAATCATCTGATTTACGCCGCGGTCAGCGGGCGCAGGACGGGGGTAAGCGGGAGGGGTTCGGGGGGGTATCGGGGTACCGCGGGCGCTCCGGAGGCTGGGAGGCTCCTGACGCTGAGCCAGCGGGGTCTAAACGTTACTGAGGCTGGAGGAGGCAGCTTAAAAGCTAGATGGAAAGCAAAGGCTAAATGCAAAGCAGCAGGGAGGTGGGCTCCGCTTTCAAACGGAGATATATGGGCAGTGGTACTGGGATTAGGCGCTTTGGGAACTTAAAACCGTGGATGACAGCGTGGGGCATCTTAAAAGTCAAGATGGATAGGCTGTTCATGGCATTGCCAGACATGGTTAAATAAAGCTAATTCTCAGTCGTTACAAATATGGGTGACTCACAAGTCAGGCGAAACAGAGGGCGACGTCGCCCTGTAGAAAGGTTATGGCCAGCTGGTGCGATTTGTGATGCCTTTTAATTCAGGGGGCCCGGCCTCTTTTTTTTTGGCAGGGTACAGTGAAAAAACAAATAAGCCATTCAATCACCTATGCCTTCTTCCGCATGAAAACATACGTAACTACTTCACGTATCGTTCACAAAAATGGTTTAGGCAGTCTGGAGGTTACAACCGAGATCCGTTCCCTCATTCTGTCAGGAAAAATAATACAGTAGATAATTATAATGATAATTCTATAGTAATAATAAAGGTAACTACATATAGTCCTGTACTGTACCTCGAGCTGACGAGTCGTACAATGTTTTCACAAGCATCACGCAGTAGTGCGTGCATTTATTATTACGAAACACTGTATTTAATTTTTAATATTATAGTCATTATGGTAGTTTGTTCGTTAAGTACTAGTTGTAAGTCGGACGTTCTAACCCTGTTAGGTTACCATCAGATATTAACAGTCCTATGATGTTTTTGCCAATTCAATTTCTTCTACTTATGTTTTATACACATTTTTTGCAACATTAGATAACATTTTGATTGAAATTTATAATTCATTTAAAAAAAATCACAGTTTACCGTCTATTAGCTACAGATAGTAATTGTCCATAGTTTTTATAATAATAATATCCCAACTGATCCACCAGATCTGAGAATTTTTCAGATTTATAAGACTGGCCATACTAACTGCAGTAAATGTGTTTAGCTAAGTCCTTAAGTATGGCCTACAGCAATGATCTTCCAACTGGGAAGAAGGATGGACCTCTATCACCTTGTTTGGCGTAGCAGGACTGGTCCCACAACCGATGGCACATATGGCAAGGATTAAGCCAGGAAGGTAGGTTTTTAAAAATGTGTTCCTGTGAGCTTTTCACATTGACGACAGACGGGTTCGGAATCCACATGTGTTGAAATACAGAAATGGTTACATGGACACTTTGATATTCCGTGATTTATTTGGCCCTGACGCCAGTTGCAAATGTCTTAAGCTGCAGAAAGGCGCGTCTGGGAAATGGCGATGCAGTGTATCAGAAACACATTTCAGCGTCTTGGCGCAGGACAATGGTGTCGCGGGAAACGTGCAGAAGTGGGCCGTAGTTGCGTGTGGTGGTGGAGCGGATGCTTAGGAATGGCGGAAAGAGCTGGACCCGCTGGAGGACGGGTTCGAGCTCGATGGGCGTGGCGCCGCGCGAGCGTGACATGGCGGACCTAGCTGCGGGTGGCGTTTCGAACGGAGCAGGCGGCCATATTGGCCCCTTCTTGACAAGGCGTGGGATTTTGGCAGGGATTTCCAATCCAGCTGTTTTTACGAGTCGTTTGTTTGTTTTCAGCTGCAGGGTCTGCAATGGGGGGCAGGCAGAGGTCAACGGTGTGCCTCTGTAAATATGTTAATGGGGATGATGGGGGAGGCTGATGACAGAGGGATCATTGGAGCTCTACCACCTCTGCACTGCTGCTCTATTCATCTGCCCGTGGACAAACAGCACATTCACGGACTCTGGCGATAGAGGGCAGTGCGAGGCTCAGCAGGCGAACCCTCTGTGCCTGTGATCGGAAGGTTGTGGGTTTGAGCCCGGCCTAGGCAGGGTAATCACTTCTGTAGGCCCATAAGCACTGCTACAGGTGGCTGCCAAGCTTTCCATCTACAAGTGTGTCATGGACCACAAGATGGAGTAGGCAAAAACCGAAAAATGTCATTATTATTATTATTAAGGGTGTCAAACCTGAGAAACATGCGGTGATGTCCTATACCGTTTGCTTAATACCAAAGTGCATTTTCTTCATATTGCAAGTGCAGGATATTTAATGACAAATAGTCTTTCACTGGATTCTCGGGAGTGCAGTAAAGGGAGATCAATCCCATGCAATAGAGTGGCTCCCCCGTGTATCTGGGGGCAGTAAAACTACTGCGAAAAACTGGTTTGGTAACTAAAATGCCATTACATGTGTGTAGAAGTCAAAGGATGCATTTCTCTTGACCTTCTTGTTTGACAAAAACAGTAAATGGTATGATCACCTGCTAGCTTCCAGAGTGCTGCAAGGTCAAGCCAAAAACCTCAGTAGGATTGCAGAGAGCGTAAGACATTTACAGTATTGTTACAGTATTGTCTCCTGTCAGAATTCCAGCTTGATGTTCCACATCACAACGCAGTGAAGAATAGATGATGCCTATCAGTCGGGTAAGCCCTAGTAGCACTACTGGGACACAGGCAGAGCTATATTGTCCACATGGAGAAAGTTTATGACAGAGGTGAATCTTCCCAGGCAACATTCCAATGGAATGTGGAAAAATGTCCAGGAAGTGACAAGAATCTGAGAATGGCGTCCAGGGATCGGGTGGCCTCTCTTTCCATTAATTTAAAAGTCTTGTCTGTACTAGAAAATTTTACGAGATTGTCACTGTATCAGGGAATTCTGCTGGGGAATATTAAGGTCTGTACCGGAAATTTCTATATTAGTGTGTCATGGACTGTACCAGAGAAATGTCCTGGTGAAAGTCACAGGCTGGACCAGAGATTGGTACAGAGGAGAGTCACAGGCTGGGCCAGAGATTTGCACAGGGGAGAGTCATGGGCTGGGCCAGAGATTTGTACAGAGGATAGTCACAGGCTGGGCCAGAGGTTTGTACAGGGGAGAGTCACGGGCTGGGCCAGAGATTTGTACAGAGGAGAGTCATAGGCTGGGCCAGAGGTTTGTACAGGGGAGAGTCATGGGCTGGGCTGGGTCGGAGATTTGTACAGAGGAGAGTCACAGGCTGGGCCAGAGATTTGTACAGGGAAGAATCATGGGCTGAGCCAGAGATTTGTACAGGAGAGAGTCACGGGCTGGGCCAGTGAATTGTAGGAGGATATCCAGGAACCCCATCATGAAACACTGTCAGAATTGGTATGCTTCCTTTATTTAACACTGCAGTGTTGTGGAAAACTGCGTTGTTTGCTAACATAGGCCGTCCTGCACTTTCTGCTACCAAGTCAACAGTGTTACCTTAAAAAGGGCCCACGGTGTCCAGATGGCAGGGACAAGACCCCAGGAATGCGGTCACTTTGGGGTACCGTTCAGCGGGGTATAATTACATCATAAGCCTAGGCTCTTTTCTGTCCGCCTGGCAGATTAGATAAACTCACTTTGATCCTCTGTTCTTCTCAAGTTCGATATGAAAACACCGGGCTAACCCAATTAGCTAACGTGGGATCAGGCGCCTGTAAATGGGGATTGACTGGCACAGCGCACACTTGCCCCCAGAAATGAATTACCTCTGATGGATGACCAGCCTCCGTCAAAGTGAAAACCGAATTCTGCTGCTAAATTTGTATTTGACGCCTTCCTGCCAGGCGGTCTCCCAACAGTTAGCATGATACCTCAGTTGGCCATCGACCGGGCCCCCCCCTATACAAATAAGCTGTTTAGCTACGTCGCGTGGGATGGCGTAATTAGGTTTGCGAGGCGTACATAAATATCTGAGCACGGAGGAGCGGCTTCTCTAAACGGATGCAAACACAGGGGCAGAGAAGAAGGGCAATTAATAAGGTGCAGTTAGACCTGCCACCTGATCCACTTCACAGCAAAGTAATTGATAAAAGCAGAGCGCGGTTATCGCTGCCCAGTATTTAAAGGAAGCCCTCATCCTTATGCCGGTCACATGGCCCGGGGTTGACCATCCGGAGTAGGTGGCAGGGATCAGGGGCTGTCCGCATCGGGTTCTGGAGTCAGAGCCCCACTGGATCTATCTGGTCATAAATGACTGTGAGGCAGCAGATTCTGCTACATGATGTACTGAACTTGGACTCGCTCGGAAAATAAAGAGACCCTCATCTGTCTTGCTTGCCAGCACTGAATTGTTCCTTTACCAAAACATTCTAAGGGCATTAACAGAACAGACAACAATAAAGGATTTCCTCATTTGAAGGGGCCCTACCCTTTTGCATCCTAAGGCATAGGTCCCAGCACCACACACACCCCCGGTGGACCGTATACATCCTATGGGATAGGAATAAGCTGCCCCCTCCGTGCCCCCACCCTATATCGGATGAGCAGTTAGGAGATGGATGGATGGATAGAATATCTAAACTTCACTTCCCTTGTCTTGTACACCCGCCATGTTCAAAGCTGCAAAATACTACTGAGAAATACATGGGGATGTTGAAGCAGCCTGCAGTGGACTGCAGTGCTGAAATGTGGACGGACTTGAGGGAAAAGGAGCAACAGAATGAATCTCATGAAATTGTAGGTGGTGGGGGTGGAGATTACAGCATCCCCCCCCTCCCGGGGGCCCGCCACTGCGGGTGTAATGAGCTCCTCACACAATGAGCTCCCCGCTCTGGCGGCTTGTTTGTTTACAAGCGGCGAGATAATTAGCCCAGAAGTAACGAGCACGCTCCGATGACAAGCGCTGCAACGCGATACCCTGCGAGACGCGTTCTCCGCCGTCACTCTCCCTCTCCACGACAACTGCGGGGGCGCGGGGGAGAGCTGGGGGCGTCTATTTTTTAACCTGGCTCTCTGGACACGCCTGGCGCCAGCCCCAGGGGTCAACCGCAGAGCTGGCTGACAAGCGCCGGTGTGGGGGTCAAGCCCCCCCCCCCCCCCCCCCCCCCCCCCCCCCCCCCAACCTGCCGCGCCCCCCACAAACCCCACGAGGCCGGCGGCGGCCCCCCCCCTCCATCAAACAAAAAACAAAAACCCTAATGAAATCACAAACCAA
>JAODKM010000016.1:1075841-1100881 GCA_026780845.1 Petrocephalus sullivani | reverse complement strand
CACGATGCGTAATTCTGAGAAATAAAAAGCCAAAGCACGTCAATGCCAATGGCAATAGCAGCAACAGTCGTTAACTTGCTCAATTTCCCCGCCCCCCCCCCCCCACACACACACACACACTGACAAACACAAACATTAAAATGAATCACAGAGAGGGAGATCTGTCAAGATTTCTCCAGCTCAGAATAAATCAGAGCACAGGCTTTCACATTGGTATGAATTCATTAAATGAGATTAGGGGAACCTACATTGGCAGACGTGACTTACAGATACAGACTGTGTGCTTAACAGATCATGGGTGGCGATATTACTGAGCCCATCAATATCAGGTGTGTCTGAAGCACTGCCTGACGTCAAATCAGTGAGCTCTGTACCTTCCATGTGTCTCAAACTAATAAAAAGTACCTATGTACGAGTTAGTGCTAGATGCTAACTAGCTATGCTAACGGATCTGGCTGTACAAAGGGTGCCTCACCCTCAAATTAATAATGTGCAACCTCAGTTGGAAGTCAGTCTGTCCATGACTGCGAGATGGCTGGCAGGATCGTGCTCCCTCACTAATTTTAGATGGACCCTTAGGGGTTTTGTTCTGGGCCAGGCAGAACCAGATATGCTAACCAGCTATGCTAAATAACATCACTAAGCGAAAACAATGTTGCTTGAACTTTTGTTCTTCTGTGCCATTCAAATACCTTTCAAATCAGAGCTTTCCGTCTCTCATTTTCCTGGAGAAAAAAAGAAATTAATATTAATTATGGACCAGTCTGAGAAACTAAATCACCTCCGCAAACCTCTGCTATTTTTTTTTAGCAAATTCCCCATGTGCTAACTCTTTGTACCATTCAAGCACCAGTCCCCGCAAAATCACCCTCCTGCGCCTGCCGTAAGAATGTCGCATTCATCGCCCCCCCCCCCCGGGGCAAGTGCGCGGCAGGCCGCGGGAGCTGGACGGCCCGCACAGCAGCGGGAGTGGGTGATGTCATCCTGTCCGAATGAATGGCGCAGGGGGGACGGCCCTGAGAGCGAAGCGCTCGCTCCCAGCGCTCTGCCGTTACCTTTTGTCTGTGTGATATAGTGGTAATCCATCACAGAATCGCGGAAGATTATCGCGCCTTTTAAGGAGGCTGAGCCTCGCCGTGGAAAGTCCCTCAGCTACGGCGGCTAATGGCGGCTAGGAGCGGGGGGAGTGTCGCCCGTAGCGACCCCCGTGCGTTTGAATTGATACCCGGCAGGCTTGCAGGCCTCCCTGCATGCACATCCCTGTAGCACTTACTATTCATAAATAATTAATGGAGGGCCTCAGCTGGGGAGTGGAAAAGAATGAGTGTGGATGCGTCCAGGGGGTGGGTCATTGTCAGGTGCATGCAGGCATACACACCCACACACACACACAGAATCAGACAGGCATGCAGAAGGACCAAGTCACCCAGCTGACACACACAAAGCACAGAGTTATATGAGCACATATAAAAACCCAGTTCACACACAGATAGGCCTACACTGTGTTTGGTTTAAACAAAAAAAAACAAAAAACAGGCATGCTTGTAAGACAAGCTGTGAATAATTTACAGTTTGCGCACCCGAGCCGAAAGTTGCAGGGCGTTCTTTTTTGTTTTTTGTCGGGATGGTTTGCTGGTGAAAAACGCGACCCGATTTCAGAGCAGAATGTAACCCGAGCGGTCCCCGGGCAGGAGCCTGCCAAGATGCGTCAGCGGCATGACAATCGGGCCGCCCCCCAGCCCCCCAGCCCCCAGCCCGTGCGGGGCATAATGGAGGCCAGGGCTCTGACAAGTCGGAAAAAAAAAATCCCAAACTTGTTGATGTCAGTGGCTTAGTCGCAACATCGTCCTGAGACACAAAGGGGCGTTTGTGCGAGTGCCGCTCTCTCTAAGTGCCAGTCAATCAAGCAGACAAGGTCGGATTTATGAGTTAAAATATCTGATAAGTTGTTTATTTCTGTAGTGAATTAATTTCTTTACTCTGCACCGCAGTTTACAGAAAGTAGTGACAAAATATAAATAACAAAATTCAACAGTGTTTCTTAACTCCTTTTTTTTTAATTAAAAACCTCAGTTTAAACTGGCGAAATGTTCATCATCGTTAAGCCTCGTCCATTCTCTCCTTTGCTCTCTCCAAAAACGATGGGACATCAAACGACAACAGCTTCAATGACATATGGATAATATTATTTACAACACTTTGCCTTTTGGCAAACAGTGCTTGGAGCTTATTGGAAACTGACTTCCAAATGTAGAATGCAACAAAAGGAAAATACAATTATGTTGTACAAAATCCAAAAAATACTATTAAAAACCCTTATTATAAATGGTAGCACTATACATTTATAAACTCCAAATGCTGACATTTTACATATAAGTACAAATTTGTAATTATTTGAAAATTCTGTTGAGGTAGTGCCCTCTTAAGTCAGTTATTATAATGTTAAAATATTGAATAAACATTACACGCATTCTATATACAATACAGCAAATCTTCACTTTTTATTTAATTAAAATTGTATTCCTTTGGTAAACATCACTGTCAGAAATGTGCAGTCCTCAAAGAGTCACTTTCAACTTTATTTTACATTCACATTTTGCATCTTTTTTTTTGGATTTATTCTGGTAAATAATACAAAAAGGGATAATACAGTTGTTAAAAGCTTTTTAATGACATTCATTCGTGCTATAGGACTTGTAGCATTTCACGTTAAAAGCCTAGTGGTGATTTCAACTAGACTTTTACTTTGCACGCTACCATTTCCCCATATTGTGATATTATGTTGGAACGAAACGGGCAAACGGAACAGAATCAAAACAGTCGACATGAGAATGCGCTGCTGGAGAGATACTCCATGAGGAACGAAATCCAGTGTTCACCCGGTGCAGGATATGTATGTAAACATCAGGAGTACCTCTGGGTGTTCATTTCTCTGTGTCTATTCTTAAAGTCGGAGCGATAGAAACTCTTGTATTGTTTTGTTGCGTTTTTGGCAATGTAACTGGTAATCGTGACGTTTCGCCGCAACGCACAGTTACAAAACAGAGTACCCTTTGTGTGAAGTGTGTTTTTTTTCTCTCTCTTCATTTTCTTCTTAACGAGTATCAAATGTCATGGCGTTCGGAGAATGAAACTGCGCTCTGAAGTGGAAAGGGGCAGTAATTAAAAAAAAACACACACACATAACATGGAAAGTAATAGGGTTGGCATCCAAATATCACAGGCTGGATACATTCCTTATCTTCTTATAATGCCGAACAAAACTTTGGTTCTTATGCTAAGCAACAGGAAAATGTAAGCATCGCTTGCTGTTCAGAAGTACTGATGGGGCTGTAACCGCTTCTACTTCCTCCACTTGTTTTCCAGAAAAAAACGTCCCCCCCCCCCTTAATAAAATACCACTTTTTATTCACAAAACGTGATTATGAATGAAGGTGCAAATAATGTACAGTCTAAAAAAAACTGCGCACTATGGGGTAGAAATAAATGACGCGTTAATAGAAGATAAACAAGTATACAAATAAAATATACATTTCACTATAAAAAACATAATAGATTTTTTTTTTGGGAAAGTATGTTTCATCATTATGAATATGTATGAATCGTGAATCAGTTTGGACCGGGGAAAGCCGCAATAAAACAGTCATCTGAAAAAATATATCTTCAGTGCAATTGTTAAATTTAGACTTAGATATTTTAGTATTTTTCTTTAGAATATTTTCAGTCTCTTACCACCCACTGCCCTCCCTCCCTTTAGCGCCCGTTGCGCTGGCTGATCTTTGGAAAGCGGGCAGTATTTTATTGTATGGGCATTATCCCCATTGGCACTGCATAGAGGGCAAGTGTAAGCCCTGAGGATGGGACATACGACTCTCCCGTCGGGCGTCTTCAGCACATGCGATCCGTACACCTCCTCCGGCGCTCCGTTATTCCGACAGAAGACGCAGATCCTCGGCTCCTGCTTATTCCGCGGGGTCGCTTTGCGCATCTTCCGCTCCACACCGAAAAGGTCGAACCCAGAGAAGCTCCCACCAAAGCCGGACTCCCTGTCTTGCAGGGGGGCGCCGGTGCTTTGGTTGTGAAAAGGGCTGTAGATGGAAAAGCGTTCCTTCAAGTCGAGGATGGAGGTAGGCGGGGGGCTGACGGAGGGACAGCAGCAGTCCAAGTGTCCGCCTTCGCCCATGCCGCCGATTACGCACGGGCATGCCGGGGAATCGTCCAAGCCCAGAGTCGCTTTCAGGGACTCCGTGATGGAGTTGGGACTCTGCGGCGTGCTGTTCTTGTTATTTTTCGTGACCAGTGTCGACAGACCCAGGTAGTCGTTCCAGAAATTAAAGGTGTAGTCATACGAGGTACGAGCGTTCAAATAGTTGTGATTTATGAAATCCATGCTTCTCTCGGCTTTCGCAAAAACACAAATAGATTCCGCCAGATCTTTTGTCTTATTTTTTTTTTTAGTCGGTGGAGTTTAATTTGTGTATAGGAAGCGACGAAGCGGAGTTTTCCAGTGATTCCTTGTGTCTAAACGTCTGCTCAGGAGCCTGCTGTTTTTAAGCCCCCCTTAGAATGAAAGGAGGGCGGGGCTATTTTTTTTAAACCAAGTTTATGATCAGGTTGAAAGCACATTTCTGGGTGCCGTGGTTGCCAGATATGGTTAGTGCGACCAGAGTGGGGCTGTTTCTGCCACCCTTTGATTTGTGGCGTACAGAATGAAATGCATTCCGCGTATGCTGATGCTTATTATTATATAAGGCATATACAAACATCCTAAATGTTACTAATCATATATTGCTGGATTTATGCATTGGAAAACGTATTAAAACTGACTTGCCCAATCGGTCGCACATTAGTTATTTTACGAAGCATGAAGTTTCCCTTTTATTCATTCCCCCCCCCCCCCAGTATGTCCTCAACATAGCTGACCGCGTTTGAACTTCAGGGCGACGACGCATTAGTTTTAAATCCGGCACAATCTCTGGCAACCGCGCTGTCATCGAAATCCGTTTAGGCTCCGGAGCGGCTTCCACTTCCCAGAAGTGCGGGCAAAAGCGGGCAGGCGGACGGCGTAATAACAAGTAAAACGTACAATAAAACGAAACTCCTTGGGGTGATTAGTTATTAGACATCTGAATGTAATTAATTGAAACGTTATAAGCACATGAAACGCACATATTGCTAGCCTGTGTTTGTATTGCCCAAAAACCACCGTTTGAGTAGAAAATACAGGAAAACTCTCTAGATCTGCATTTATCTATGACTGGTAGAACCGTATAAGTTGGAAGGTCTAAATGCATGCAGATATGTCTGGTTTCCTTCCGATGCTTTTCTGTAGCTGCGAAATTAGAGGTTTTCCGTGAGATTTACTGTGCTGGGAGCGCCCCATTAACTAGGCTAAGAGAAAGCGTTTATCATCGGAAATGAGCATATGACAACAATGCTCCGTGCTTCGGGGGGCTTTCGGGGGGCTGCTGGCCGCTTGCATGTCTTATTTCCATCGACACATATTGAAACTCACTGGACTCACGTTTAAATGTCGCGGCTGACATGAAGTCGTCTGCTTAAAGCAGTAATGGCAAAAAATAACCTGGAAGTCAGAGTTACCCATTAACAGCCCGTGGCCTGTTCTAATTTAAACTTTATTTGCGGTTCCCCTGCGCTAAATTATTAACACGCCTTTACTGTATCGGGCGCTGACACAGGCTGCGAGAGCAGTCCGACGCATCCGAAGCCACATTAATCGGGGTGTCTTCATTTTATACATTGCATTTCTACACGAAATACATTATACGCCTCCTTTGTTTCAATATGCATGTAATTTAACTGATGTATGGTCATATTTTTGCGGTATACATAGTCCTAAATACTGTGAATTGTATCTGTAGATTTGCTTAGCTCCTACTGTTTTTTTATGCGGTGCCGCTATGGCTCTGGCATTCACTGAAAAGGCTTCTGCCATGGGAGCGCATTGTTGTACAAGCTCAATACCGAATAACTAAAGACAAGCTGGCTTGTGTTTTTTAGAAGCATGAGGGTCCATAATGATTGGACTGGCTCAAGGAAACGGGAGACCTTTGCACGCAGGATGCATGCATTTGTTTTCCCCCGTTTTTTGCAAGGGGGGTATGGGGGTGGGTTGAGTGAATTTATGCCTTTGAGGGCTGGGTAAAGGCTGTCAATTCAGTTGCGCGGCCGCTCCCCTGGCCAGCTAAGCGAGCGCTAATGCCCATTAGCGGACCCTGGCGGCGCGGCCGGGAGTTGCGCTGCTCTGCCGCTGGGTGTCTGCGTGCGCTAAGTGGAAATCAGGCATTAAGGCCGCTGTTATTTCAGCTGCTCTGTGATGTAACAGTCGGCCTCGTGCTGAAGCCCTCCATTTCCTCGGGTTTTTTTTTTTGGTTGCTATAAATGTCTTTGTGGGAGTTATGTTTTTTTTTTTTTGTTCACCAACAGTTAGCAACGTGAAACTCTAGCTGTTTTATCTAGCAATCTGACAGAGAAAGTGAAATGTGCCTTACAGGGGCCGAATAAAATCGCTCCGAGTGCTACTCGCGCTCTTGGCCCGTGAAAGAAGGGCCGACCAGATGATCAGGAATGTCTCCGGCTGAAGTGAGACAGAGGCACTTTTGTTTCGTAATGCCTAGAGGTGGAATTGGGGCATCCCACACAGGAGGGACGTGATTGCTTCATGCCCACGGTAGCCAAGGCTGACTTGACAGAGATGGAGCTTGCACAGTATTCTGAGGGCCCTGGTCTTTTATTTAAGCATTATATGCATTTTCCATAGCCTGCTATCTAGTACCGGGTCGCAGAGACATGGAATGTATCCCAGGAGGCACAGCGAACAAGGCAATGAACACCTCTGATGGGACACCAGTCAACGCAGGGCGCACAGTCTCACCCACACATCACATACTGCCAGCAATTTCGAGACACCTAGTCACGTATTTGGACTGTGGGAGGACATTGGAGCACTTGCAGGAAAATGTATTAACAGAGGGAGATACATGTAAGTCCATTGGCTTGGCCACAGGGCCAAAAATGGAAACCACATCCCAGGAGGTGTGACACTGTAATGCTACGCACTGCGTCACCTTTCTGTTAAACACAGGGTCTGCTGGGCCTACATGGAGCTTTCGTCCTTCATATGAAGGAAACATACCCGAAATGTGGAGTATTTGTGGGAAAGAGAAAGTTTAAAATTAAAAACGAGCCACTTGTCGGACTGTCGTTTTGATATGAGGTGCAGTAGCAATAGTGATGTCACTAAGTGTATTGGGTGTGCAGATATTTCCTCAAATCCTTGAGCCACCGAAAGGTGTTTCTCCTGAACGCCGAGCCCCCTCTGGCCAATAGCCCATTATTGATGCGCACAGACAGCAATCTATCGATCGGCCAAAATGCCGCATTGATCGCTGTCAGCGTGTCTTTTCACATCACCGGGCCCGGCAGACGAAGCCCACATTGTTCTCCGTGACGGCCTTTGACTGCGCCTTTCATGTGTCAGCCCGAGCCGCAGCTATGCCAGGCAATCTTTTTAAGAGACACTTTTTTGTTATGAACTTTTCATCATGGACATCAAAGATGCTGGAGCTGGGAGGGTCTGACAGCCGTGGGGGGGGGGTGGGGGGCAGATCGGTAAGGCGGCATTACGCAGTGGCGGCTTTGTACTATAATGCGTATGCATGCTCCATCACATTGGCCCGTCCATCCAGCAGAGCCAGAGGCAGATTCCAGAAGATGACTGACAAGGAAGGAGTTGGGTGGCAGATGGACAATGATTCAATCTTCTAGATCTGCTAGATAAGAGTCAAGAATAATTGAGGTGAATACAATCGGTATGCAAATGTAAATGCTACTGTAGAAGTATAGGAAGGCGACGTGGGAACAATGGAAGACAATTGGTGAATTAGCTTTGTGTTGACATCAGCCTTTGCGCAGAGCTGGAGAAAGCTGGCATGGCTTGGTACGTTCAGACATACGAGACCCATCGAGACGTTCATCTCCGTGGCGTGAATGGCCAGCTTGGGTAACGAAACCTACCAAGGCTTAACTGGCAAGGTGTTCGAGCGCGGTTAGGAATTCTAAAGGGAGACTAATGCGTACCTTCTTTATTGCTTCAAAGGACTTGTTGTAAGATCCAGAGCCAGCTCAGCACCACAGGCAGATTGACTTGAAGAGCAATTGTTCTAACAAACATCCCCGTTTTGGCTAAACCCCATGCCTCATGTGCTATAGCCTTGTTCAAAGGGCTTGGTTTAAATGTTTCATTGGGCTCTAGCATGTCTGAAATGCATATTTTTTGGATGCAGTTGTGCAACACATGGTTATTGCCTAAATATTTCATGGGGCAAATTAGTGTTGGTGAATCAAAAGGGCTTTTGAAGTTCAGTAAACCTCTTAAGTCAGAGCAGCCCGCATGATAAAATAAACAATTGTAAAGTTGTGCGCCTGCGTGTGTAATAGCGAAGGGTGTGTCATTATCGCAGGTTCCTGCTTTGATTATACATGCTTTGGCTCTCCAAGCTTTCAGCTGCCGCAGATCAATCGAGCATTTTTAGTCGAGGGCGTCACGCACAATGAGCATATCTCCTGCAATCGATATTTTGTCCCTGTCTCGTCGTTGTTTCCTGCCAAATCGGATCCGCTGCATTCACGGCCGTCATCCTGAACACCTGGGATTCTGTGTCTGTTTTTTTATTTATTACTTTTCTGCAGAGAGCCTGGGTCGAGAGACTGGGGTGTCCAGTATGCGCGGGCACTGTTGCACTTCTCGTCATAAAGAAATGATGTAGGCGACCTTAGCGAAAGCAGACAAGGTGTTCGTACTGAAGTGGTTTCGCTTAAATGCACTTGGAGGCACTCAGCCAGTCCTCGGCTCAGATACTAACTGAATTGACAGACTTCTGTTTAGTTGCAATTACTTGCAACCCGGTTTAGCATTAAAAATACCCACATATAAGTGCTTACATTAGCTTGTGCATGCTTCTTTGCCAACCTCTTATCCATTAGAGGCTTGTGATGAGCCTGGAACCTAACTCAGGAAGCTTAGGGCTTCCTGGACAGGATGCCAATCCATTACAGGGCACACACTCATACACACAATCGCATACTATGGGTAATTTAGTAACACTGATACTCCTAACCATGTGTTTGGATTGTGGGTGGAAACTGAAATACCTTCGCAAACACAGCATGCAAATACACATAGCATACACATAGAAGTGGCGTGAATTAACACATATTATTTCTTTAAAAAAAAATTGTGTTTGCCTTTTTGAATAGAACATTGATCCAAGCATCCATATTTTGGTTTGTTTCCCTTTATAGACCTTCTGTGCAGCTTCATAAACAATGTGGTGACTTGCCAGTTTGATCTTGTTAGTTAACGCCCAGTGATGCACTGTGTTTTGTTATTTAGCGAGACTCTGGGGAACGCGCAACGCATGCAATCGCAGTGAAAGTGTTTCGCTTCAGTCAACGCGTTGTGCCATGAAAAAAAATATGGAATAAATCAATTAAAAGCTGAACTTTGGCTCTCGTTCCATATGAATGCTTTTAATAACAATCTTATTCATCTTAATCTGATTCACATCTGCCGATTGCCTAGCATAGAAATGTTGTGTTTTTTTATGTGCTATTATTATAATCTTATTTTGTGTGTGACAGTGTGCCTGCTGATGGACTGGCCTCTCTGGGGTACCACTAGCCCTGTGCCCTGTGTTTCCTAGGATAGGCATTAGGGTCACCACTACCCTGTGCAGGGTAAGCAATTTTGGAAGATCAATACATGGATGAATGGATGGATGGACGGACGGACGGACGGACGGACGGACGGATGGATGAATGGATGGATGGATGGATGAATTGATGGATGGATGACCTGATTTTACCAATATATGTCTGCAATTATTAATGCATCAGATGTTAATAAAGCTAGAAGTTTACATAAACAGGGTTTAGCGCATCTCATGAACTTCCAACACCCTTCATCATTGTCATAACCCTGAGTTTGAACCATGCGTCTCTCTCTGCCTCATTTTACTGTAGGCGTGCAGGTTAAATGCCCTCCCGCGTATGACCTGACAGTCTCTCTCGGGACTTGAACTGGTAACCTCCAGGTCGTAAGATCATGGCCCTGAAGCACCAGACCGTCTCCTGCTGGGGCATATATACGTAGGTTCAGCAGACCTGGGTCAAGAGCACTTGTGTCTCATAGACGTATCCAAGGTGGCTCAAGGTCTTGATTTCCTTCTTTTTCGAAACATATTCTTCTGGGTATCTTGGCAAACGCCCGTCAAGAATAAAAACCAAATTTTTCTATCATGAGCCAAGTCTTAATACAAGCGGAGCAGCTCCCTGAGGGAGATGGAGATAAATGTTTCTGTCAATAACAGCATGTCCTGCTAAGAAACCAACGAGCCCTTCAGGAGATGTAGCGATTTGCGACTTCTCTCGCAGACTCATTCATTATCCCCCTTTCTTGGAAATGCCGTTCGACACCCACGTCAAAACAGCAGAGCATCAGAAGCAGGTGGACATAACTTTCACAAACGTAGTGGCCTACAAAGAAATGGAAAATCACTACAAAGAAATGGAATACCTGCACAAAAGAGACAGCACTGAGGATAGCTACGTCATCCTGGCCACAGCACAAGTGAAGGCACTCCACTTATAACTGAATGGTTGCTATTTGCTTTAATACGCTTTATGAGAAAGGGTGGCTTCTTATTTATAAGAACCTTATATAGGAGTCTTACGCGTTGTAAGCTGATTCTGGGGCAACGTTTCGTGTTTGTTGCAGAGCTGTTATTTCAGTTTGAGCGCTGGTTTGGGTTTTTTCCCAATCGCTATATAATTAGTACCACCATTATTATTTAAAAAATATTATTGTAGTATTCGAGTGCAGTGGATTCTTTTCGAGTTGGGTTCCTGTACTCGTTTATTTTCTTTTTTTTTTTGATGGCTTATTTTCCATTCATCCCCCGATCACTGTCACCGCTTCCATGAAATAACGAGCACTACTTTTTATGACGTTTAAGAGGCAGAGAGCGCGCCGCCGGCTCGCAATAAGGGCCGCCGCGGCGGGGAACCTGGCGGCTTCGCCGGCGTTTTGCAGCCGCCTTTCACTTCGCTTCGTGCCTCTTACGTCGGATGAAGCCATTTTAGTGCCTCTTGAGATTTTCCGAATAAGATCGGACGGAGGGGGGAGTTTAAACAATCTGCCTATTTTAAGGTTAAACCAATCCGTACGTAACAGCGGGCTGCCAAGTGTTTTATATGAAATGCTTTAGTACTTTGGCAGCTGTGTTGTCAAATTTTGATTACTCGTTCTTTATGAGTTTTCCAGTTTTCTGTTACGTGTCGTTAATCAACACTACATCTAAAAACTATACTGGGACATTCTTTGTGAGGTTATTTTACTAAACGGACTGGTCGGACTTTTTGATGGGATGCAAACTGACTTAACAGAGCAACTGAGGCTCTGTGGAAGGTGTTTGTTACACCTAAATATCCTCCTCAAACTATTTACCTGGCCACAAGATTCATAAATGGCGGGTGGGGGGGGGACGCAGGCAGACGAAAAAGTTGCTTAACATTTTTTAAAATTAAGCTTTGTCACCTTGCTGCCACAGAAGTTATACGATTACCATGAAGCCTGGTGTGGCCTTGGAGCTAATGAAGCACTTCTTGTCACCATATTTCCGGGGGATTTTTGTCTTATAATAGCTTTTTTAATTACTGTGGTCCCCCCCACCCCCGCTTAAGTTGGTCCCATAATATGATCCCCTTATTGATCACAGTAATGAAAATGTAACATAATCCATTTTCCCCGACAAGGTCTTCTCCATCTGTCCTTGGCTCCTGTTCTATAAGTGCGGCTTTCTTTGTCTGAATCGGCCAGACTGTCTTTGTTAAGAATTCAACCAATGGAACATCATTTATCATCAGTAATATGGATTAAATCTGTGTTTGTGCCGATGCAAATGAAGGAAACGTAATTACGGGCTAAATTTGATTTAGCGTGATGAATAGCTGCAGCCCGTGTCTTTAATCACGGATTATATACCCGAATCTGGGAGTTTAATATTCCCGTTTGAGGAGTGGGCTTTTGCAGAGGTTTGCGTGTGGTGATGAGCTTGCAGGCGGGTGGGTGGTCATGACATTTTCAGCTGTAGCTGCTAGCTAGTCATGGATTTTTTTTTCTTTGGGGGGGCATGAGGGGCCTGTGCTGGGACAAAGCCCCCCCGACGTCTGTGCTATGTTAGCCTGCCCTGCCAGTTCTCCTGGTGGTTACCAGCTCCCTGGTTGTTGCAAATGGACCATCAGTGACTCTGCGGATTGCATCTCGCCTGCTTCTGGGAGCTTGTCCTAGCTGCCAGGCCTCTGTCTTCACTGCCGAACGAGCTTTGACTTTTCTATTTTTTATTTGTCATGAGAGCTGATCTCTTCCTTACATCCGAAAGTTTTCCGTTAACATCTTAACAAAGTCCTCGGTGCTCGGAAATCGAAAAGCCGATCCAGTGCAACACAAAGAGTTTCTCCTCGAGTGGGTATTCTCCTGTTTTGGACTTATTTGTGGAAATCTATGAAAATGAAATGTTTATACTCTTTTGAATTTTTTGTTTGGAGTGCTCGTTCATTTCTATTGAGCTTTTTTTCTGGGAATTAGTCGTTTGTATAAGACTTTTGTTTACTCTGGGGATATCATTATGGTATGTGCATGCGTTTCCAAATATCTGGTTTCGTTCGCTGTAGATTATGTTGCCAGGCGGTAATAAATGGAACCAATATCACCTTGGCAGTCAACAGTGGCAGTGACTAAACACATATAGCATTCAGAAGCCAGGAAAATTATACAGATTAGATCACTATCATACATTCTTTTACTGACAAAACACGTTTTTTGCTTTAATGAGAGTGACGCATATTCCCTTTTAACGCGAGATGCAAGCAAAGAGAAATGCTGATTTGTCTTCTGCGGATTCATTAATCCTTTTGTCTGCCTTTGAAATCAGTCATATACGAGCCTGAAAGCTAATTGTAAGAAATTGGACTGGTTTTAACCTCTCTGCAGCCTTCCCAGAATTTGCATAAGACCTGTACCCTTATTCAAAGCGATGAATGACAATAAGATGTTATCTGGAAGGTCAGAGCTGATTGAATTCGGCGCGTGAAGCCGGTGCTTGACGTGGTGGGATTTAGGTGGTATTCCTCGCTGGCTTCATGCAAACCGTCGATCTTACCATCCCCTTATACGTGTCAGCGTGATGGGCAGCTAGCGAAATAGGCTAAGCCTAAGGACAGGCTGACAGGACATCAGAAATTCAAGGCTTTATATCGTGCTGGCTCAGAAACATGCATTGGGTCATTGGGATTCCTGTAAATAGCAAGACTTCCTCTGTGTTGTGGCTATAAAAACACATTTTTATCACGGACTGGTTACTGATATAAAGGATTGTGTTTCTCTTTCCCTAGCATCCGGGATTGGCGCCCGTGTGCAGGCCTGCCATTTGTGGGTATGGTCACCCGCAGCCCAAACTCCCGTGATTGATGTGTTATAGTTAATAAGTTGAGATAAGCTATATTCCCACTCGTGACTCCAAGGTTGGTCTCATATTCATCAAATGAAAGTATTAATATTCTGCTGGGGGTGGGGGTGGGGTGCGGATTCTCTAGCAGCGGACCGACGAGAACCGACCGCCTCAGCAGGTGCTGGGTGGGAAAGGCAGGCCCGTTATTAGACAGGGCATGATGACTGTTTTGTAACTGTTACCATTCCCGCCTGTACCAAACAGCTGTTAGGGGACCCGGTCCTGAAAATGAGTCCTGGCCGTGCCTGTCCCATTGCCGCGGAAACGAAAGGAGTGCCCGGGTTCACCCGGAGTTCATTGGCACGGAGGAGTCCAAATGAAATCCAGCCTGATTTGGCCTGCTATGTTTTTTTATTTTTTTTTGTACTCTTGATCTTAAAAATAGTTTTGATTGACCCAGTTGCATCTGTCTTTGCTTGACTGCGTGTGTCGTTGGTTCCGAACTAAGCAGATCGGTTCTGTCGGTGCAGAACGCCCAGTTGTCCTTGAACTAGGCCAAGGAAAAGTTTAAAAAACATCTCCCGCATTGTGATGAACGGATCAGGCTGATTGATTCCGACTTTGAATATGTAATTTAAATGACATAACATGAGTGCAGGATGATAATTTCTGTACATTTAATTCAGTTTTTCCCTTTTAAACTTCATGTTGTTTACCTTTTAAAATAGGGCTAAAAGGGAACATTGGTAACGGAGGTCTTTCAGTGTGCTGAGAGTATGCAGTCTGAGTAATACTGTAAGGGGGGTTCAGAATAACAGATTTTAAGTAAAATATGCAGAGCCAAGTTTCTGATTTTGAAAGAATTTGCATAAAATAAGGGGGGAAAGTATCGGTTTCGGTGTCCCCCGAAATAAATTTCGTAAACAGTACTGCATAACAGAAATAAATAGCTCGCTTTTTCTAACAGAGAATAACCACTTCAGACGAGCTCAGTATGGTCCACATTTACATAGAAAGTGGCCAGACTGCCAGAGACCCAGCACAGTGCCAAACAATAACATGAGATAGGGGCTGCTGTCCAGAGGGCCACTCTAACCCACTTGGAATATCTACGCCGAGTGCCGCATCTTCCAGACCTGCGCTCTGTCTGCAGTCAACAGCTAGTTGGGCTAAATGCACCATCTGCACCACAGAGACTGTTTAATCCTCAGAGGGTCCCAGGAGGGCAGGGAGATGACCGTGCGCAGAGTCCATTCATCACCGCCAAGTTACATGGCAACGTACAAATCCTCCATTTTGGCAGTGCGTGGGGGTGGGGGGCAGCCACGTGCCATCTGTATGCTGCCATCGCCCCCCCAACAGCTGCATTAATTGCATCATATAAATGAGCACGTGTGTCCATCTACACTGGGATTTCCGTGGGTCATTCGGCTGTATTGTCATGGCATTGACCCTGCCAATCCACCCCCCCCCCCCCCAGCCTCCATACCCACCACACTGATCCACCATGTTACGGCTGCATCACCTCTGGCATTGTCAGCATTGTCAGCTTTTATAAGGAGAGGTCAAGGTGGCTAAAGACCTAAACACAGCCTCATGAATGAAGAAAATAAGAGGCTAACCCATGGCTTTGTTCTGTATTCAGATTCAGTGAATACGATGCTACTTTAAGTGCATCCAAAACCTCTTTAAGAAGATTACAAGGCCTATTTGTCACCAAATAAATCGGAGTTATGGAATCCAAATCACTTTATATTGCTGTATTCTGCCTCATCAGATTTAAATGCATGTTTTCTGTGTTGATTCATTTATCAAAATTATTGACATTGAACATGATGTTTTAATTTACAGAGGTTTTTTTTAACTTCAGAAATGCATTTATTGCTGCCGCTAGCCCCTGTCCCGCCTGCATACGTGTGTATTATCCTGAGTCCTGCCTTCCTTGAGTCTTGAATGTAGCTGTTACGTTTGTGTAACAGTCCTTTCCTTGCGTGACTTCTGTATTTGCATTCTTGCATTTTGTTACGGTTCGTTACGGTGTATCTGTGTAACGGAAGCTGGTGCTGTATCCTTTTGTATCCACGCTTACAAAACGGCAATAAAATATTGAAGATATCTTCATATCAAGATCTTCACGTTGCTTTTCCCGGTGAGGATCACGACGACAGCAGGTCAGGTCAGACCTCCCTAACTCCAGCTTGTTCTGAGGGGATCCTTAGAGGTTTCCAAGCCAGCTGAGAGAGAGAGTCCCTCCAGCATGTCCGGGGTCTGCCCCGGGGCCTCCACCCAGTGGGACCTGCCTGGAATAGCTCCCACAGGAACCCACCAGGTGACATCCTGAAGATCCCCGGACCAGCTCAGCTGGCTCCTCTTCATCAGAAGCAGCGGCTTTATTTTGAGGTCCCTCCGGATCTCTGCAGTCCTCCCTCTGTCACTGGGAGCCTTCGTTTCGGGCACCTGTGCTCACAGTTATTACACTCCGCTCACCATAGACCTGCTCCATACCCTTAAAGCTGTAGCCAGCAAACTGGTCCTTCTGCCAGTCTTACATTCTCTCCTACCTCCACTCATGCGTCATATCCTGAGGTATTTAAATCCTCCGCTAAATACAGACTCTCCCACCGAAGCTGCTGGAGAAGCACCATGACCTCAGGCTTGGAGGTGCCTGGTCTCACACTCACCATCACCCACTCATGTGGTTTGGCGAAGTTTTTAGCTGGTTAAGCAAGGCAGGTTCTGAAAGTGATCTGTACACGTCGATGATGGATTATTCCGATAAACGGTCTGACAGAAGTCTGCTGGTAAAGTGGCCGCAGTATTTACAGTACATGCCCAGGTTCTTCTCTAGACTCACAACCTAGTAAAGTCGCGCAGAAAATTTCTGTAGTTTAACAAGGGAAAGGTCTGTGTGAGCAATTGAGCTGTTCTGAAAGTCCAGCAAAACCTTTAAAAAGTTATGTCTGGAGACCCTTAAGCATGTTTCATGTTTGTTTGATTCTGTGCAAAGTTATTTGTCTGTGTATTTGGAATTTGCCAAATTAACCGATGCAAGACAATCACTTATTTTTAATAAAGTCATAAGCTGAGCTGTTTGCTCTGGCGTGTAACGGGTCTCAGAATCATATGACATAAATAAATTGCTTCACTGAGATCTTGTGGGTCTCTTGTTTTTCAATCGCAAGAGAGAAAACTATGCGATGATGTTATTTCCAGGTGGTGTTCCATGTAACCATGATGAAGCACAGTGTATAGAGACAAGAATAACATTATAGTGCTAAGAATGTGGTGCCTTCTGATCATTTTGTTCATGATTTGCCCTATTGTCTTCGTACTTGTTTCCAGCTTCATTGACTCAGCATGGTGAGATGCACGTTTCCATGTGTCCAGATGCGCCCAGATTTTGCAGGAAAAATGCAGCTGTAACATCACATTGGAGAGACTGTTAACAGCAGAGTGGTAGATAGAACTGACAGGTCAAAGGTCACTTCCCATCATGCCCCACACCCACCTCTCTCCGTGGTACACACACGCAGATGCCTGTCTCCATGCGATAACAGTGGGTGTGCACCACCGCCCTCTACGTGCTCTGGGCCTTCTGCACAAACAAATGTCTACTATCTTTCAGATTTATGCCAGATTTCATTCTCTGCCTGCGGTACATCTCCGACTAATTTATTTATGTATATAGGTGTTTATTTATTCACTTTGGTCTGACCATATCAAAATGCACTTCTGGCTTGATATATCATTATTCAGTTCTCTGCCATGGGCCCTAAAGTAATATATACACAGCAAAGGTCAGCTGGGTATAGGACATTCTTCTATATTACGAATCGTAAAGTAAAGTAGAAGTATAGTTTTCCTATTTAAGCTATTAATTACTGCTGCAGTAATAATAATAATTGAGGGTTTTTGTTTCATATTGTGAAAACAGTTTGATTTTATCGTCCTTCACAATCCAATTTGAGATGCATTTTTCTGAGACGTTTTACGGGACACTGGTGACATCTGAGGGGACATGTCTTTGTCAGGCCCGTAACAAAGCCTCCTGGCAGCCTTAAGCTGGACACTCACCGAGCAAATTAAATCATAATAAGTAGTCAAGTATTATTTTCTTAACAGATTTTTCACAGTAGAAAGGATAAGTATAATTTTTTTTTTCATTTTGCCCAATCATCCTAATTGCATAAATGCCTTAATTGTGCTTAAGCCCCACAAGAACAATTTCACTGTCAAGTCCAGAAAAGTACCTACGAGCACTGCCTTAAAAGTGACTCAGTGTTGATTAACAGAGAGCGAAAGCTGGGTCTCCAAATACTGGAACATTGTGTCAAGGAAGCCTTTAGTTGCACCTTAGACAGACGTTATACTTACTCCAGATATTCCCTGTGGTACAACACAGAATATGAATGCATGCATATTAGTTAACTAATGTAACTGTAGCAAAACATTTTTTCCTCTCAGAATATGGAAATTTATCAGCTCTCAGGATTACGTATAATTAGATTTGCCTTTATAAAAAGCATCTTTGGCCCCAAACACTATATGCACTATTCATGTACTGCGATGTGTTTCCTCTCCAAGCCGGTCTAATGATCTTGTCTTCCTGGCCCTCGGCCTCGACCTCGTTTTTCCCAAAGCCAGCCAGGTCTCGTAGAGTAGGTGAGAAGGTCTCCGGGTCACGGATCTCCATCCTCGTTAATGTCAGTGGGCCAGATTCCCGGGGAATCTTTCCTGGTATAACGAAGGGGGAAACGGTGGCAGGAACTGGCCTCTGACGGGTTTAAATTAACGAGGAAATACAGGAAGCCCCCTGTTAACGTTTCGGTGTTCCGCGACGGCTTCCAGGTTAGTGTTTCCATTACGCGCTCAAAAACAAACCTGCCATTGAGAAGGGAGCCAGTCAAAGCCTCCATTCTCGGCCTGTGCGAAAAGCAGAAAATACGGCAGGAATATTAAACATGACGGATACACGGAATAATCGAGGTTACGTTAGGGGCCATTCCATTGCCAAATGTGCGCCGCCACCCGCACATAGATCCGCTCATCCCGCGGTCATTTTCTGTACAATTTAAGGCCGCAAATTTTATCTTACCAGGAGGGATTAATGGGTGTTTGGATGGATATATAACGGTTATAGCTACCCCTACAAGTGACAACCAACTCAGACGCACGCACACACGCGCACAGCTGGTGCGAGGCTATTACCCAGACTCCCTGTGTGTCCGCCCCAGATAACGTTTGTGTAGGGGGGGTGTCGAGTTGCCTGGAATTTAAATTCTCCCTCAAACGGGGAACCTTCTAGAATAGTAGCAGCTGTTCGATTTTAGACATACTGCTGCGTAGGATTCGCTTATTCCTCGCCATACCTTTTCTTCTATTTACTTTACGACAAAAAAGTTCTTCCCCAGGTAATTTAATGCTCGTTTTCAAAGTTCACATAACCGGGTAAAGAATAAAATAAAATATAGGGGAAAAAAAACTTGACACGGCTATCATTCTAAAACCATTTATTGATCCACATAAGCCTGACACAGCTTGAAGTCGGGGGGTCTTCCATCAGCGAAAACTTTGCTCAAGGTGACCAGAGAGCGCCTTGTGAAATGCAGTGGTCTAATTTGTCGATTTCCTCGAGTTTATTATGTCCTGTGAAACAGGCATGCCAGTGGTCAGTGGTGGGGCAGTCAGTCACTAGACAAGCGATAGCATTGGACAAAAATACTCCAGCTGCATTTTAATAAGGTGAATAATAATGGAAAATTAATTTGCATGTATATCACATCTACTCTTGCCTGTTTGCCACATTCAGACACAGCGATCCAATTTGGTATCTTAACTCGAGCTCTGCTGACAATTACGCAAGTAGATGGTGGAAAGTTCACACGTAGGCCAGCCCACTTGCAACAAATCTAAATTACCCACAAACACAGAGCCCAGTCCCTCTCGGGCACCAATAGGTCTTCTCTGTTAGCTTACCCGCAGAGCACAGCGCTTTCCTCCTCCTGGCCGCCCCAAAGGTCAGCCTTGCACCGGATTATTGTGCTCCTTGAATGTACATCAGCAATTTGTGAGTACTGGCTGACTCAGATTTGTGGAAGGTGGCTGAGACCGGTAGGCCCCTGGAAATATCTTGTAGGGTAATTGCTAACTGGTGCTATGGCTGCAGGACGCCAGATTCGGGTGGGTTTTTAATGGGGTCACTGGCAGCCTTCCTCTCTATAGCTGTTTGTCAATACCCTGGAGGTAGCGACAGCCAGGGTTTGTGATTTGGCGCAGAGAGCGAACGTCGCGAAGGGAGATCCGAGGTCTGGTACCTCTCCGGCAGGCTTCCCTGGGGGCCCCCGCTAGCTGGGGCCCCCATGAGAGGCCCCTCTTTCAGCATGATGGAATTGAAAGGAAGGCGATATAAAGCACAGCTTGGAATGGGAGAACTAGGCAGGTGCCATCTTAATCAAGTCCATTCCCATGGCTCAGACTACCCCCGGCCCAAGCAGTGATGGCAAGCTTTTTACAGGCGGGACGGCTGGACAATGTGTGTCGGGGGGTGGGGGGCAGTGGGGGGCTGGCATGTGACCACTGAATCTAAAAGCGCAAGCTGGGAATGCTCCTCTGATGCGAGACTGCAGTGCAGAATCAGGAACAAAAAGAAATTTGAGAATCACACCTGGTCCCTAGTATAAGATACCTCTATGTCTGAAAAGGTAGCTTGAGGTAGCCCTGGCTATGAATCGCATACTTTACAAGTATGCATTTGGCATCAGCTTTAAAAAGCCGATCCAGGACTGAAATATTAAACACAAACGCTGAATGTGAAGTGCACGCTCAATATATTTTATTTGGAACAGAAATGTATCGTAATACTTTTTTTTTGTAAAATAAGGATAAAATCTATATATTATTTCGAGAGGAATGGATTTCAGATTGTAAATTATTAGTGCTATCGCTCATTCAGAACGCACCAGTCCTGTTTTAAAGAGTATATGCAATACAGTTGGATATTAATAGAAGAAAATGAGAAATAATTCTAGGAAAAATATCACGAAAACAATAGTGCTGCATTGTTGTTTATTTCTTTGAAATAAAACCGTTACAGTGTTCATGAAAGTTTGGGTTTGTTGGCTAGTTTAGGTCATGAGTTGCTTCACTAGTCCCTTAGACGTAATAATATTCAGCGATGATGTTTGTGTAAGAGTTGGCACGTTTTAACACCAGTGAAAGTCACCACTTTGACGATAAGCCCATTGAGAAACACAACCCACGCAGCACTAAGTTTACTTAAAATATTTACATGCTGAGAAATTCCGAGAGTCATGAGTGGTATTTGCGTATTTAGTTCGTCCAAATGCTACGCGCATTCCAAGCAGCGACAAGCTAGGGCTTATTTCAATTCCGGAGGGTGTCTTTCCAGATGGATTCTCCACACATGAGGACGGCCAGCATTTCACAGATGCACTCAAAACCAGGCTCTCAAACAAATATGTTGCAAAATAAGACAATGTATAAAATCTGCCATAAACCATGAACAGCAGACTCTCAATCGCACGTATGTCAGTACTTGATATATACATTCCATTTTGCTTTATGAGAACAATGTTTACTCTGTTTTCAGGCTTTTCAAGGGACTGGAGAATTGCCATGTTGGTCTTGTTACTGGTAGCACAAGGCCAGGGTGTATATGTGCCTTTTGACCGACTCTGTGGGCTAATTTTATGGGTGAAGTTGAATTTTTGCACTTTCTTCTACCCAGTTTTCAAAGTGTCCCCGTTACAATGTCATCCAGCAACACTGATGGCAAACTGCGCAGGATGTGATACGCTGTGGGTAATTATGATGGTCAAATCAGCGTTCTTGGTACATCAATCACTGAGTGCCTCCTGCTGAGAGGTAGCTGCCCCCCCACCCTCCCACACACACACCTAATTTGAGGCAGCTACAGTTAGGGCACACATTTGCTTCTCATTGCAAAGCGGCAATATAGTAGCCTCTACTAGTGCCATAGTGCCTCTACTCGTGCCATAGTGCCTCTACTAGTGCCATAGCACTTCTACTAGTGCCATAGTGCCTCTACTAGTGCCATAGTGCCTCTACTAGTGCCATCGCGCTTCTCCTAATGCCATAGAGCCTCTACTAGTGCCATAGTGCCTCTACTCGTGCCATAGTGCCTCTAGTCATATGTCTGACCTGCCTTTATCCAGACCCTGTTGAGATTTTTCTCTATGCTGGCCTACCATTTTCTGAGCTACTAGGCCACCGTCTGGAATCGATGTAGTTCAGGATGTGGAGTCTGCTAACAACTGTTTTATTTTCTCTATCAAGTGGTGTTAATGGTTAACGACGCAAACTCATAACCTGAAAATGCCAGGAAAGTCCCACCTGGGAGACCTTCGGGCAGAAACATAGCCTGGATAGCTTCAGTAAGGTATCCTGCTGTTTGAAGAATGGCAAATGAGCATCAGTTAAGCAATTAGGTTTGAAAACAATTTTGCAAGATCAATTTGAATTTCAGGAGTTTTCCAACCACAATTAAGAAGCATCCCATCATTCACTGCTCAGTGTTGAGGCCCATTAGTTTTCATGTTTGGTGCAGGGTCAGGCTTTCCACTTACCAGTTCCAAACTGTATGATTTTACTAAGCTGTACCTGTACGTGTATTGTTACGAAAGCCACTCGAGGGTGTGCAAGGGCAAAATAACAAACAAAACACGGAAAACCAAGACAAAAGTATTCAAAAGCAAAACAAAAATAAACAATGGACATAGAGGTCTTCTCTGTCTTCCTAAACAAAAACAATGCATAACAGCATGAAAGAACAAATGTCACTCATCTCTACATTATTGAAAAAGATGAAATTATATACAAATATGAATAATTGTTTATAGTCTGGGCACGTAACGAATGCACTAACAATAAGCCAGACCATTCATATTGACCAATAGCATTTGTGAACACAAGTATTTTCCCCTCCTCCAGGCAG
This sequence comes from Petrocephalus sullivani, assembly GCA_026780845.1. Lineage (NCBI taxonomy): Eukaryota > Metazoa > Chordata > Actinopteri > Osteoglossiformes > Mormyridae > Petrocephalus > Petrocephalus sullivani. The sequence goes on along the minus strand of JAODKM010000016.1, from coordinate 1,078,378 downwards.
ATCACCCTTTCCATTGGCTGCATTAATGGGGACAGAGAAAGGGAAACACCAGCACAAAATAAACTGACAACAGAGGTCATACCATCAAGCTAAAATGGGCTTAGAAAACCTGCCCCACACACATTAGGGCAAGCAGCAGATATATGTTACTTAAATGTGCATAATGTTGTGATATCGACACACAAACATGTTGACAGCAGGAGACTGACAAACGATTTATTGTGCACAAAACACTCGTATGTCAAACCCAGATGACTTCAACAGCTTATCAGTAAATTGATAGATTACTATGCTAATTACCCAAAATGACATTATTCTAGGGCTGTTATAACATACATATTGGGTAATTATCCAGAGTAACTGATTCATATCTAAGGACCTCCAGTTCGTGGAACAGAGAAAAGCATCCATCCATCTGGTGACCTCTTACCTGGGGGCCAGAGCCCCTCCCCGGCAGCACAGGGTACAGTCCAGAGAGGACCCCAGTCTGGGTACCAATAAAGTCAGTGAATTCTAGCTACAGCTACAGAAGGCCATGAAAGTGATAACTGATGCTCCTGTCTTAAGGTTTTAATCATTCCGAAATATACATTTGCTGCAACATTTCCCAAGTACTATATGCATGGGTAGATTTCTGGCTTGTTACATCCCTACATGCTCGTTATGAAAGCTATGAGAACAACAACAATAATATTAATAAACATTTGTAAATGTCTCTAACTGAAAGGGCAGTAGTAAAACCCCCCTGCATTGCATTTATATAAAGTAGTCTCTATAGTCTTTGGTTGGCATATTTTCCACTGGAATTAACTCCCAAAATTCTTTAGCACTCCCCCCAGAACCATTTCTGCTAAATGATCCATATAAAGTTATTTTTTCCATAAAACTAGCTGCCGTATTGCCATTAGGCCAAGCGAATATAAAGACAACTACAGACCATATCATTTGTATTACCTTTAAATGTACTCAGATAGGAGTCGCATAAGAAGAGACTCCATGCTGTGGCTAAGAGCCTGTCCTCCGGTCTCTGTTTTCATATATCCTGCTGAGATGCTCAGTCTTCCTCTGACAAGTCTGATTTTTAAATTTATTTAGTCTTTAGATCAACAGAGAGAGAGGATGCTCCAATTTGACCTTCTCTATTTTGCTTTGCGCTGTTATTTGTTTATTTCACCGACAGCTTAAGGAACCGGATTAGGGCTCCTGAAACGCTAAAACAAAAAAACAACCTCAGAAAACAAACGTGACAAGGACACAGAGACGTCTCAGGCCTATGCTAATTCCAGTGTCATTCAATCCATGTCATTGGCCCTGATAGAGAGGCATCCCGTGTCGTGAATCTCATTCCTGAAACGTTGAAATGAGTCATCTGCCCTTAGAGAATAATAGCCATTAATATAATCAAGAATTAATATAATCAATCAGGCGAAATAACACTTAATCATTTACAAAAACCTATTATTTCAGATCCCCCGCTACTGAAATCGTCCCTGTAGACACACGTGCATGGTTGATGGTTAATCTCTCATCAGCTCACTCAGGCTAGCTAATTTCCGTCTTTTAATTAAAACTCGAAAGCTGCATTTCCAGATGATTGTTTTTTTTTTCTTTTTTCACAGCACTGCGGAGCGTCTCCAGCACGCATGAAGATCTGGTTTTCCGGGCGGCGATATTCGGCCTTCCCACCTGAAACCCAATAGCGGATTCGGCCTTGAACACAACGGCGTGTTTTTCATTGTTTACGCACGTTCGGAAGCTTAAAATTGTGTTTATTCCCTCGGCGGCGTGCGTTAATCCGCTAATTCATTTTCTCTGGTGTTTGGAGATAGTGTTTGCGGCGGGAGGTTTATATTTAGCTAGTTTTCTCCCTTCCTTCATTGTCTGCGGGTCACACTTCAGTTTCAGCAGAGAGGAAAAAAAATGGGAAAGAAAAACAGATTCCTTTAATTATACGCTCTGTTGTGCATCTCTTTGTGCAACTCACAGTTGTGGAGGGGGGGGGGTGGGGGGGGACGTCATATATACATTCCCAGGGATGTTGAGAAAAGGCCAGCAGGGGGCACAGAGGTGCAGAGGGGCAGGTAGGGGGCTGGGAAGGGGCACTGAGCGCCCCCATCGTCTGGGGGCTGCCCCCTGCTAGTCTCCCGTCCTCGTGAAAAGCGGCTGTGTTTTCCAGATGAGGAGTTTTGAGAGCCACGGTGCCGGATGCCCGTCCCTGAGTGGGGCCCTTTGAGCTAAGACCCAGGGCTCTGAGCCCTCTCCTTCCTTTTTGTTCCAAAAAACCGCATTGGGTTCAATGAACTATTTCACCGTCACTGTAGTATGTAGCTGAGAATGGAACCGGAGGGTTTTTTTATGTACCTTTGATGTATAATAAGATGTGAGTTATACAAAGTGATGGTTTTACTGGTCATTACAGCACTGGCTATTTTAATGCTTATACTTCTCATTTTAGCCATAGAAAAACATAAATGACCCCCCTCCCCCAACCCCCACCACCCAGGTACAAAACCCAAAACACCTTTGCTGATGATCTT
>JAODKM010000016.1:1044684-1055416 GCA_026780845.1 Petrocephalus sullivani | reverse complement strand
ACTATATTTATCTGGAGCTGCCATCTACAGAAAAAATATAAATATATATATATATACATATATATATACATATATATATATATATATATATATATATATATATATATACATGAAATGCAAAAACACGAGCTACACTCCTAATAATATAGTTCTGTATCAGAGGGCTGACCACAATGAAGATACAACGAAAAGATAATGAAAATGGGTCACACTTAGGATCACATATTAATTGGTTCTGATAGCTGCGTCGTAAGCCTTGAAGGACTAATAAATAGACAGAGTCATTTCCATTGACATAAATGCACCAAAGTCAGTGTGCAATCTTTAGCTGATGTTCACCTAGTATTCAGAAAAACAAAATATAAATAATATAAAATATATAAGTGACTACATTAAATATTTCATGCTGTTTAATCAAAATACATTACGTAATTAACGTAAGTTTCGTCAAGCCTGCTATTGTGTTTATCAACTTAAATGAAATTCTGTTCAGTTTTTACTTAAAATCATTTAAATTACTACAGACTAAAGATGTAAATTCGAGTTTGACGTATGCTGAAATTACGTACACTGGAGAACTATTGTATTTACATATGTATACGTGTGTGTGTGTATATATATATATATATATATATATATATATCATATATAAATAAACCTAAAACTACATAATTGGTCACCCTTAGCATCACAAATAGAAACCTATCTTTACACAGTGTTACGCTCAGCCCCGCCCTTCGTGTTTTGTCCCCCGTTTTGCCCTCTGGCGGGGCTTGATTTGCTGCACCTGACCCTCGTTGTGTTTGCCCAGTGTAATTTGCTCCGCTTGTTTCCCCTGACCAGCTGCTTCTTGTTTGACCCTTAATGTTCTGCCCTATTTTAGTCTGCCCTAGTCCAGTCTCCCCTGTTGGTCTTTGTCTATGCATTGTCTGCTAGCGCTCCCGCTTACTCCTGCTTGCTCCTGTGTACCCTAAATAAACGCCCTTGGAAGGACTAAACCCTACAGCCTGCAACTCTGGGTCGTTCCTCCCGACGTAAGCGTGACACACAGCCATCAGTGAATGGTTTAATGTTTTACATGGACTTATATGGATTTTTATCAGTAAAGCTAATTTGTCAGTGTCAACAAGATAGGATCAAAAAACTAATCTCCCTTTATATTCACAAGTAATGATGATGTTAGTTAGCTATCTATCTAGCTATCAACAGTAAGCTGTTAAAATTAGCAATATAAAGAAATCCAAATCCAAAATGACCATCATGAATACTGTATACGTGTTAACTCATCCAATTGTAAAGACATGTGACTTCATAAAACATTTTTTCATTGGTCAATTATATGTCCAATGCTATTAATGAACAGAGGAGAATGTCCATATTCCATCAATAGTAAAAAGTCAGAATCATCAAAAAGACGCAATGATAACACAATGATATATGCCTATTTAAAGACAGCTGGTTATCAAAAACGGGAAGGATAGCCTGATGTACTCCAAAGAATGCATCTGTCTAACAGTGGTCCTTTATGCTAGATATGGTGGTTCATGCTATATTTGCGTGTCCTTGCAACTAAAAACTAATATTTTATTTGATATGGTCCCAATGTTGTTTTGGGAGTTGCATTTCAGCCCCAAGGAGTATGGTAGGGGGTCAGTCCTGGAGTTGATACGTTTCCTCCAAGGAATGTGGCCTTCAGTGTTTCCACCGCTGAATCTCCCCCAGTGGCGGGCCCGTAGCACCGCAAACTCGACTTCACGTTAGCTTGTTTTAAACAAAAAAATAAAGAAATGCACCAGTTTTTGGCACCTTAAATGCAAGGCTTTGGGGGATTCATGTGAGACGGAACCTCGCGTCCCAGGACAGGGGCATTGGTGGCTTATTCAGCTAGGAGGCCCTGAGACAGAAACGTGGGGCGCTCTGTTTATCCGCTACAGCAGAGGTGAGATATAAGGACGATTAAAGGCTGTGTTGTGCTGGTTCACCCCGGCCTTTCGTCAATGCGGGACCCGCTAAGAAACGGCTCTCGCGGCATGCGTATACAAACCTGAAATCCATATATAATACTGTCGCGGCGTTGCCGTCGGGCCCCGTCCCATACGTCCGGTGCTGTTACTGCTCCCACTGCGCTGATGAGTCAATATTTCACCTGGTTTCTGCCGCACCAGAACGCCTTTCAGCATGTCTGCGACTGGGGTATTCATCACCGCTGCTCGTTCCAGCCATTCACTGAAAGGTTGCATTGCAGTGTCGCTATGAAACAGCCAGCCTGCTCTCCCCATGAGGCTCAGCAAACATGGAAAAATAATTCTCTCTCAAAAAAGCACCAGCAATCACATTCTCCCTTGTGTTATCTCCCTACGTATTTATAGTGCCTGTCTATATATATATAGATCTCCCTTTACAAACCATCTTAAGGAGAAGCTTTTAAAGTATAATTTTGTGACTGTTCCCATGAATCATTTATGAAAGGACTCTTAAATTAACCTCAGGAACAGCTTGTCAGACGAATCGCAAAGGCGGGGATAATACCCTTTACCAGAATGAGAAGGAGATGCCTCTTTTACTTTTGACAGTGTGTCTGGAACATAAATATTAATCTTCAGTCTTATAGTCTAATGTCGGCATGCTATTATAGCTGAGCAGAGGATGCTGGGCATATGTTTTAGTAATGTTTTCCCTGTGCTTGCACACATGTAAAAGGGTCCTTGCTAGAGATTTGGGCCTCATGAAAACATATCATATTTGGCCTCCAACCAAATTTTTTAGGGGCTCTGTCACTCAAGGGCACTTGGAAACATCCCAAATCTCCCCACCTTTAGGACTGGCTTGCTTTCAGCAAGGCTCAACCCCTGAATATCCCCTAGGGATGGATTTCCCCTGAACTCTGACCCCAGGCTTTTGTCTGCCTTCTATATCAGTGTGTACATCTTTAAAAAACAAAGAGCATGTTGGGATATGCAAATGAACACATTCCAAAGTACCTGCTCTCATGCTTGCACAAAGGTTAAATAAAGCTTCAGTTTCAAAATAGGGCGACTCTAAACAACATCACTGTTCATGTTCAGCAAACCTACTGAAGGTGTATTTAAATATATATTATCGCAGGTCCGACTGCGGTGCCTTTAAATATCCGTCATTCAGGTGCAACATGCCTGATTTGGACGTGGTAGGAAATTCCCACGTAATTATGCACAGCTGGAATCCGCAATCGAATTTCTTCATAACGGCTCTGTCAATTTGATCCTAATATAGCTCGCCGTGGCTTTGTAAATGAAATGAAAACCTCAGCAGCACTCCCCTTCCCCACAACGGCGGCTTTGTGTGCTGGGATGGCAGCCCGCAGAGAGCTTCAGCCGTTCTCGTCGGAGGGGCCGGCAATACCGTCGCTGGCGATCCGGCGACTTTTCAGAAAGTCAAACGCGACTGTGCCCTCCAGCACCGCGCGGGCTCGCAGGGGCATTCTGAATGCCTAATGGCTCCTAGCGGTTGAAAGCAAATCCATGTTTTGTGATGAAATTACTTTTTTTTTTGTGACTGGAGAGTTCCAGGGGGAACAGTGTTTACCTGTAGAGAATAGGCCTTGAAGGTGGGCTGATTTGCTTGTAAATTTTTAAAATCATCTTTCTTCCTTGAGTTTCCAGTTATAAAACGCGTCCCACTCTTGTTCTTGTTTAATTCATTTAGCAATAATGCAATAACGCGTGAACCTTAAGCGAGTGTCTGATCGAGTCCCTGCACTTGTGTGGTACAATAAGGCCGAATTGTTTTATGACAGTGCCCTAAAAAAAATTCAGGAGATTCATGTTTTGGCTGGTGTGAAGCTTGCAGCCTTAAGATGTGTTTCCCACCCCACCATGTTATATCCCTTTATTGGATGTACTACGGGTAAAAAAACATGGATTAATAACAAGCCCCCACACTGAATCTCTGTAAATGACAGCAGGGAATTTGCAATAAAACAGACAAATAACAGCCAGCTTTAGATGCTAGGCTGTAAAATCGTCTAGGAAATGTCAGTTACGTGCATAAATAGCTTTGTGTTTTTTTCCATGAGAACAGAGTTATTTGCATGAACTAAAAGAGGAATCATCTACCTATTTTGGTCAAACAAGCACAGAGAGAGAATGGAGAGCGTTGGGGAGTTCAGGGTTGGTTGTGGTTAGCTAAAGGCCAGATTACCCACAATGCCACTACTCTCGAACGCTCCTACCCCTGAAATGGACCCTGTAAAACAAATATGAAATAATCACATTCCAGAAATATGCCCTTTTTTCCTGCAAGGAGTCAAAAATCCAATACCTTTGCTTCCACAGAATTTGCCCCGAATCCTGTCAGACACCTGAGAGATTGCTTTAGCGCTGCACAGAGTAGTCAGGGCGTAGATTAATCTAGGAAGATATTGCTTGCAAGTCCGTAGCCCTACATGGATGAGCTCTCTGCAGCACGCACCGCCGGTCCTCCAGCCAAGCTGGCTGAATCGTGCGCCCACTCTAACCAAAACACAATATTACACATAGCTGTTTTCCATCAGCCTGGGGAAGGCTAAATGGTACAGGATTCTGTGCTTGAGAATGAATTTTTGGGGGTAGGGATTCACAGCTTGGAACAAACAGCGGAGGGTCACCCAAGGAAGTGTGTATCATCCATGAAAAAATATATTGTGATATCACAGAAAAAAAACACTCCACCAACATTCTGGAATATAAAGGCACTCAAACCTGAAGACAGGTTGATGTCATCAGGCTATCCGATGTCACTGTAATACCACAGAGGCCTATCTTGTCTTAACTTGCTCAACATAAGCCGCAGACCACCCCAGTACGCCCATGTACATCATGTTATCCTGAAGACTTTGGCCGAATCAATCCAGCAATTCAAACTTATTTAAGGTCCCTAAATGTCTTCTCTGGAAATCCCCTGGAAAAATCATTGGAGGAACATAAGTAAACATAGTAACAAACATAAAACTCTTCATTAGCGATCTTTTAGCATAATCGGAAAATATCTAGATGGAAGTAGACGGTAGATATGCTCATGATTGCTGTGGTGGGATATTTAAGGGAGTATTGGAATTCTGTCACATTCTTATTATGAATCACTCCATAATTTACCCCAGAGAAGTATGTTTCCTTAAGAAATTCTTCAACTTCTTTGTGATGAAAACATTCAGCCATCATTTTGGGACATTACTGGTGCAGCTAACCTCAGATAAAACCAGCAGCTGTGTCTGGATTCATGACTTCCCTTTGGAGATAATAGTTACATTTTCAGGTTATTTATATCAGTCCATTAATGGTTTTCCACTCACTTGCACACTGAAATGTAGAAGAACAGGCTGAGTTTTTTAGGCAATTATTTTTCTTTTAAAGCATTTTGAAAAACATTCAGGCATTTTAAAATGTAGCCACAACAAGTGTACACAATGGCAGGATGGGACTTAATTTTAAGTAAGGCTACCTTCAAAGGAACGCAAATGACATTCATAGTTGCAGTAAAATGAATCGCGTGAGGAGCCAGACTCATTGTTTTCGATTCAAGCACCGTCACTCTGAGAGATTCCTCAACGGGGGGGCTTGCCGGCCTTCCCAGAGCCCAAATGGGAAGCAGGCTGGCTGACTTTTCCCAGCGGACTGGCTTGCCGAGTCAGCGCGGAGTACGCTGACCCCGTGCCAGATTCCGGCAGCGCCTACCTGACATTTCCCAGACCCGTGGCTGAGGGGGGCAGTACAGTCGCTGGACCCTTATTAAATTCCAGTGCGGCAGTCGCTGCGGCGAGTTCCAGTGTGAGGCCTGGGGGATCCATGCTGGGGGCCGTGGTCACCGCCAAGGCCTCCGTCTCCCTAGGTGACATTTAGTGAGGAGGCCCAGTACTCCTAGCTACGCCTTTGATTGTACCTGTGTCAACTTACCTGAATTTGCACAAATGACTGTGTTTGTCACATACAGTACCTGTCGTTTACGCCTCTCTGTTGTCGGATATTTATTCCCTGCTAGCATTATGCCCCAATTGTTAGTTGCCTATTGTCATGGTGTCACCAACAGCAGCAAAGCTGTGCCAACAAAAATTTGGTCATGTGCCATTAAAGATTCTGGTTGAGATTGTAGGGGCGGGCACAGAGCGGTGCGCATGGGAAGAGCTGGGTAGACTCAAAAGGCACACAGGCATGAGGCTGGACCCTCATTGGTAAAAAGCTCAATCTGTAAATGGGTATAGACAGGGTGCCAATGGCTGCTGGGATTGGCAGTAAATGACCAATCAGGACGATCTCCCGGGATGGTTAGGGTAGACCCAGCTCTGACCTGCCGCACCAGCTTCTTCTGTCCATAAATGTTACCATGCCGACCACTTCGCCCCATGTCGGCTCCCTTGCAAATTCACAGAAGAATGTGAACTTAGGAGTGAGTGGCGGTTGTGGGGGGAGGGGGTTGGTGGTTGGGGTTCTTCCGGCAGTCCTGTTTATAATTTATGCGGTTCCTTGCCATGTTTCCCCCGTCTGGTGACCGCCACTGAACCAGCAGACGGACGTAGGGGGTGACTGGGGGGGCGGTGGGGGGGCGTGTAACAGAATGTGACTAGATTAAGCTTCTGCCTTCGGGGGACTCTCCATCTTCAGATAAGAAACTTGTTGTTTTCAAGTAACCAGATACTTAGAATTTCCTATGTTCCAGATTCTGTTCCTCTTGTTGTTGCAGTCATTGTCTTTTGTTTTCAATTAAAAGGACTTCCAGTGCTTTTGCAAATTGTCTGTGCCCTGTTCTGTATCCATTGTCTTTTTTAATCGGACATGCCTTTTAAAATTTTAGACAGCTAAAGCGTGTCTGGAGAAGATCGAACCGCTCAAGGTTTCGTTTCGTTGGGAACATCTTGAGATGGACCATTAGGGTTTCAGTAAGAGCAGGATGTAGACAGAGCGAAGACCAGGACATTTCTGCAATCCACCAGCGAGTAGCAGTCCTTGGAGACCCAGAAACAATGCACATTTTTGCTTCCTCGCAGACCCCACCTAAATCAGGTATTCGTCCACTGTTTCATTGTTTGATTTTTTTTCCGGTTCAGGTGTGCTGAGTACTGGGAGCGAGAAAAAATGAGTATTGTCTGCAAACACCCCGACCTAAACATTACAGCTGTGTAATACAGGTCAAAAGTTCGAGACACACAAAAACCAATACACAGAATAATAATAAAATATGAACTAGAACAATTATGAATGTTATAAACAAGCATGTAAGCATACAATTAGATGTGTGACGACCTGACATGAGGTGTGAGCAGCTTTGCGCAAACAGGCTTATAAAGTCAATAATAGTATGAAATGCGTACAGTGGGTGACTAAATACGAAAACGCCCCCTAACGTACCTGACTAGGCTAGTCCCGATTTCACCCCCCACATCCCTATCTAAGGAGCTCCTACTTACACTCCCTGTCTGCACACTGCCAGTGAACTTTGAGGGGCATTAATACAGATCATTAGAGAGCACTACCCCCCCCCCCGTTTGTGTCTTCCCGGATCTCATTGCTGATTACGGCAAGGTGTGATATGAAATGGCACGCTGTCGTCTTACCGCCATGCACTCGACCCTTTCCCAGCAGCGGATGCATCTACCCACTCCCTTTGATCTGTTTACACGTGAAAGGGCCGTCACTCTCTAATTAATGATGAAAAAGCCTTTAATAACTTACTGGCTGCAGTTAACAAACTTCGTAAACATACACTATGTGACAGGGTATTGAAGAGTTGCTTATAATTATACAGCCTTACCACTTTCTCATTCGGCTGTTCTGTGGGTTGTGCATGGATCAGAACAGTGTGCCAGAGATCGGAAGGTCACCAGTTCAGATCCCAGGGTCAGGACAGTGATTTGGCCACCGGGCCCTAGAGAAAGACCCTTAACCCCAAATTGCTCTGGTACTGGCAGACCCTGCTCTCTTAAAGATGTATGTTGCCATGGATGAAGGAGTTTGTTAAATCACCGGAATGTACATTTCTATGGATAGGTCCTGCTAATAATATGAGATGAAGCAAAACACATGGACTGCCAGCTGTCCCTGCGGATCGGGATGGAGAACCCTGCTATATTGGATGGATGGATGGATGGATGGATATCTTCAAATGCTGAGTTTCAGGGAAAATGTTGTATCTCTCGACTCCCATTAAAGTTTTCTTTCATTCTTTTTTAAGCACAGTCCCAGGCCTTTTCCTGGTTAAAAAATGCAGTGTCTTCATTGTGATCTCACTGAATTTAAAGAGAGGAACAATCTGGATAAAGAGGACAGAAGTACACGCTGAGCCTTACCACATTTTTAACTCAAAGGTACCGTTCAATGGGGCTGTCCTTCATTGTCTTCATAGCTTACTCTAACCCCCCCCCCCCCCCCATGCACCACCCCTCCACCCAGCCACCCCAAGAGGGCACTCACTGAACCCGAATAGCATTAATTACCTCCTATAATGAGGGCCCGAATGAAAGGAACATGGCCGCCTGCCAGTGCAGCTCGGTGGCCATGGACAAAGGCAGATTGTGGATGGCTGGCATGTCTTGTGGAGATTTCAGAAGCAGATAAGGGGAGGCTTTTTCGCAAAGGGGACTTGATTTTTTTTTTTTTTTTAGTTAACCTGTGGAATTTCGGATTCTGGCACAGCGGTGATCCTTTCCGCTTTGTTCACACAATGAGAGGCTTGGTTGTGAATCAGCTCCTTTAATGAGGGCTCTGGGTTCGACACCTCTAGCACTATTAGGCTCTCACCCCTTGCCCCTCGCTCACCCACTAAGACAGCCCTTAGTTGCTATTTCTGGGGATTACTCCGTGGTTCTTTTTGAAGTGTCTGAAAGTCAGGAGGGTCATAAAGGCCCATATTGGGGGTAGTTATATCCACAGGTCAGCCTTTATGTGCGGCAAATGGCGGACAAACAGTAGTCGCTTTGACAGAGAGCTTCCTCTCGTCCTGAAGAGTGTGGCCCATTCTTCCCAAGGGCCTGGCTAATTCCTGCTAATCTGCGCGCCGTAGCGGCTTCCGCGTCTTCTGGGGGAGCCCCGCTTTCATGCTGTTGCCTGGGTTGAGAATGACAGCTGTCCATCACGGCTCGGAACACGCACAATCCTCTGATTTGAAGGAGAGCAGTACCGTGATGCTAACTTAGTTTAGCATTTTAACTTAACACCATTGAGTCAGTTTGCAAGTCTTTTTGCACAACCTCAACCTAGATAAATCCTCAAAATTCCTGTAGTAATGTATATGTTTAGAAATACACAGCATTCTTTCAGCATTATGGACGTGACGTGGAATTGTGACACGGAGACCTTTGCATGGAATCGTCCAACTTTAAACCGTCCAATCATTTTAAGGCATGAGTGATTTAAATCACTGAAAAAGATTCAATAGCTATTAACACAGCCGTCATGCTGGTGAAAATCTGTAAGTCAGGAAGATAGCCTTGGATTATCCTTCTGTTAAGATTCGTCTGCGGTATATTTGTTTCACAATGCTTCATTCTCTGCTGTATTTACAGATGCTTGATGAGGCCAGGGATGCAATTAGAGCGTAAAATGTTGCAGGCAGAGCATGTCTGTGCATCACATGTGTCATATTTCCGTGGCTGGCTGTATCAAATGCAGGCTGTGTCCGTGTGTGTTTCTGTATGTCCCCGAGTGCGAGTGCTCCTCATGGATGATCGTAGTAGGGGGCAGTGGGGGCGTAATGGTTAGGGGAGCATCTGTGTAATCGGAAGGTCGCCGGTTTAAGTCCCTGACCTACAAGTACTGGTGAGGTACCCTGAGCAAAGTACCACCCCCAAGAACTGCTCCCTGGGTGCTGAGTTAGCTACTCACTGCTATGTCACATGGGTAAAATGCAGAGGACGCATTTTGTTGTTGTGCACTGTGTGCTGCGGTGTGTCAACAATGACAATTAATCACCTTTCCTTACCCTAGATGTAGGCATCACACCCACATGCATCAGTTAATGTGACCTCTGCATGTGATTTGTGTATAATCATTGGTATCTCCAAGGTCTCTGGTATCAGGTAAAGCTTGTGCCAATAATTTCAGTGAGTCCTCACCTCTGGCTCTTGTCTTATGTTTTCAGGCTCATAAATGGAAGTGTCAAAATTCAGTACTAGAGGTGAAATCTGTTATATTTGGATATGAGTTTGATCCTCTTTGATTGACGACCCTTCTGCCATTCAAGCTCTTGTTTTATTGGTGGCCCATGTCCTCCTTATTTCCATTCCTGCCATCCATCCATCCATCCATCCATCCATCCATCATCCACCCACCGAGATTTCGACCATATATTTTAAAAACAGTGAAAGTCTTGTCTGCTGCCTTGTTTCCCTTGTCTGCGCTGCCTTTGATGGCCTTTTTTCCAGTATGTTGCTGACGAGTGCAAAAAACCCACCTTCACATCTCGATGGGACAACTGAACTGAGCGATTCAATTGCAGCATCATATTGCATTATCACACTAGCGGGCCAAACGCTGCCGCTCAGTCCTACTCTTCCTGCAACCTTTAAGCTCGAGGTGTAGCTCTCAGCAGAGCTGCATTCACAGAGGGAAAAAAATGTACTAGTGGGAGTACCGAACCCGTGAGCCTCTTCAGTTAATAGGCCATCGTGTTGGTGGTCGCAGTGGTGAGCTATACTTCGGCGAGGCATGTTATCGTGCGTTCCTTTTACTCTCGAAAATAGGAGCTCGGCGCGCGGAGTGACGTCACATCCGCTGAAAAACCGAGG
>JAODKM010000016.1:1006920-1021953 GCA_026780845.1 Petrocephalus sullivani | reverse complement strand
GAGGGGGGGGTGGGGGATGGGGGCTCGTGTGTGAGGAAGAGGGATCCGAGACGTGCATGTCTGCAGAGCAGGAGTGGCTGTAAGAGTTTCTATCTGTATGCAGGCCAGCAGACTGGCATGCGCTGGGGGGGTTGCCAAGGCATATGAGCGGATGGTCCCAGTCCCGGTCAGGACTGGGGGCTTGCATTCTGATCCACCGTGTTGCTGAAATTATAATTTTTTCAATAATGTTCGCGTGCCCGGGGGGGTTGGGCAGCTATCTGACCTTGGACCTCCAGCTATTTTTCCCCCTACTTGGTTCCTCTCTTCTGATGTCATCTTTCTTTTTCTTTCTTCCTTTCTTTCTTTTTTTATTTCATTTCTTTGCCTTTCAATTTTCCCAGTTTTGCATTATTCTCTCTTAATGACGTTGTAATGTATCACAACGCACCCATGTAAAGCACCTGGGGGCGACTCAAGGTGCCATATAAAAATAAATGACATTGTACTGAATGGAAAGGCCGCCCCAGGAGCGTGTGGGTTAAGCCGGAGCCACATCCCTGACCGTGTCGGGCATGGTGCAGCCAGCATGAAGCTTTCACGGGGAGCGGGATCGCTCACGCGCCAAGGGCCTTATCCATCCGTGCCATGTTCCGGGATCAAGGATTTTTACTTGTCATTGTGCAAGTGGGTCAAGTACCAAGAATTTTAGTAGAATCTTCCGTAACGTGACTTATATTCAAACATGCATATTTGCACAATGACACGACAATCAAACATCACAAAATAAATACTTCTAGAAGCCATACAGATGGGATAAATATACCCACACACCGATGAGTCAAAGCACTATGAACCACCCCCCGTGAAGCGATCTTGTAAAAACGGTGTGATTCGAGGTCTGGAATACAAGACGGCAAGCTGATGTTTGGTACTTGTGCAAGGCAGAATGAACGGGCAAGGGTAAAGATCTGGGTGTCTTTGATAAGGACCAAATCGTTATGGCCTGACAGAGTTGCAGGCCAGACAGAGTGCCTATACTGACATCCCTCCATTGTCGAAAGCACCTACGATGAGCACGCCAGCTTCAAAACGTGACCTTGGAGGAAAGTCACCCGGTCAGACGACTCCTGTTCTCCGGCCCATCATGTGGACAGCAGCGTGCGCACTGAGCACGTGCGGGATGTGTTCGACCTACAAATGTGTTCCACGGTTACATGCAGCAGGGATGGATGACCTGTGTGCCGAGACACGTTACTCCCGTGATCAGCATTAAAATTATCTGCTATTTGTACCACAGAAGCCCTTCCCTCACAGCCCCATGTCGGCGGGTCTTGGCCACCAAACGCGCTGTTAGTAGATCATACTTCCCCTCCTCAGACTGCTCTCAGTGGGCCCTCGCCACGGCTGACCACGTGCACCCTACGGCCTTGTTGTTTGGGTGACACTCTCACCCAGGCATCTGACCATAATTATTGGGCCCTTGTCTGAGTCCCTCAGTTCTTTACTCCTGCACATTACTTCTGCGTTGACTACGAGTGCTGAAAGTAAGCTTACCACATATATATATATCCCAAACCTCGACGCGCCCGTCCCCTGGTTATAATGTTTTGGCTCATTAGTGCATGCATTGTAATCAATTATCAATAAGAAACTACCCTGTAACATTATGGCATATATAGGAGTATTTCACTGCTGATGTAAAGTTCAGTAGCAGCAAAGCAAGATAAAAAAAAAGGGCAGTCGATGCAGCAGTTTCCATTGTTAAAGGGCTGGAGGGGAGAGGTAGCGTGCCACCATTAGTGGGCGGGCCTAGTGGTGGCAGCTGGTATACAGCCTGGCGACATCCCATGTTGGGTGGGCCAGTGTGCACACGATGTCATGCAGTGGGTGGTGTGTACTTGACCGTGCTTGTGTTCCCACGTACCCGTTTTACGTCGTCTTCCATTGCCGAAGACCAGTTCCAATACTAAGTATAGTGGACTGTAAAAATCTCTGGATATCGTTCTTGCCCCGGCCCAAATATCAATGGATACATCGGTTGCATCCTCGCCAAAGGAGACCAATCCCATGATCCATTGCACCCCGAGTTCGTTCTTGGGAGGCCAGTTAGCAAGACCGGTCTTGCCAAGAGCACAAGTGCAATCTTTCCACTCTTGGTACTGAAAACACCCAATGTCTGAAAGAGTGCAGAGGGAGTGGAATCAGGATCGGGAAAGGATCCGAGGCCTATGGTTCTACAGTTGCCATGGTGATTCACTGCATTATGTACATAAATCTGTGTGCAGCCCCCATTTCACACAAACCTGTTTTATTACACTTTAAGTTCTGTGAAACCCCTCCCGTTGTCATTTGATGTCTGAATGTTGCACCACGGTCTTGGGGGAATGTTTCTTCATGCCACTGTACACCTGTACACAGCTGTATATGGATGGCATGACAACAAAACTTGGATTTGCCGTGAACTTTGTGAATTCCCTCATTTACCTCAGACCTTGGTTCGAATTCCAGAAGCTTCTCCAGTTCCATACCTCGTACATTCACCGCCCGTGTTTCTGTCCTGGCCTCTCCAGCCGCAGAGGATTTCCACACCTTCTATTCAGACACCCTTTCGCCCGCCTTCGTTCTTGTCCCGTACATGCTCCGGTATGATAATGCACTTGGCGTATTCCGTGGCACAGCTTCACTGCAAGTACATGCACGTCGGGTGGAATCGGCGCAGCAGTGGGTGTTGGAACAAAAATAACAAGGCATTTAATTAAAGATATACATGTTTTGGATTGAACTTATTGTTCTTTTCAACTTCTGCCTCAACAGAAGTTACATGATGCCGTTTCATGAGAATTTGTGCCAGCATGCCAGAAACACACGGAACTTTTACCCTCTTTATATGCTGTGCAGCAGATTGCAGCCAAATATAAAAAAAAAAAAAAAAGTTTTACTCCAGTAACCAACATTGTTAACAATGCATAACATGATATGCGATCAACGTGTTAGCTTGACGTTCCGCTAGCCTGCATTTTTGTGTTGGAAATAATGCATCTAAATCTGAGAGGCTCCTAAGCCTGTATATTCTGAATAAGCATTGTTCATTGTTTCCAGTGGAATTCATTTGTTTTACATTCACGCTGCTGCATGATAATCAGACGCTTTGTGCGTTTCCCATTTTCTTGCCAGTGCTCAGAGGTACGCGACCAGGAATGGTTTGAGTTGGCTTTTTTTCCTTTTTTTCGCCTGCCGGATTGTGGAGTTCGAGGATCCAGCCCCATCCTGCACGCGGCGAGGAGACGGGTACGGAACAGAAGGCATCTTACTGCCTAGTCAACCGGTAAGACTAGCAAAGAGGATGCTTAAGCAATTAGACAAAAGAAGCTGTCTCTTCTAAAGATGGACTTTTATATACAGGAGACACGCAATGCTTTTGAGAAACTTGAGTCGCCTTTTCCATGATAGGTTTAGTGTAAATGAGATGTCACTTTAAGAGGACACAGAGATGGATGCCATTTAATGATCAGATGATGAGACTCATATGGCGTTTTAGGAACACTTAGCGTAAAGTATCTTTAGGATATCCATCCATGATGCCATCTGTTGTTTCACACTGCTAACACCAGCCAAAGACCCATCCTTGCATCTTCCTGTGGCTTATCCTTGGAGCCGGAGCTTGGAGCCCGTCCCAAAGAGTAGCGAGTACAAGGGGGGGCCACACCCTGGACAGGACGCCAGTCTTCCGTCAGGCACACTCACGTTCACAAACTACAGGAAATCTATAAACACCAATTCAGAGCTCAGTAAGAAACCAGAGTACTCAGGAGAAGCCCCTGTAACAGGGGGAGAACGTGCAAAATCAACATAAACGGGGGGGGCCAATATTCGTACCCACAACTCTACTGCTGAGTAGCCACGGTGTTGCCACCAAAACACATTCACCATATCATAGCATGTCAAATCCCAGACCAAAGTACAATTAATGTGGTAAATGCAAACTTTAGATACAATATCAGTCAAAAGTTTGCACACGCCTGCAATGGAGAGTGATGGTGTCACGTTACGTGACCTGGCTCCTGACCTAAACATAGCGCATACGTGGGACCTCCCTCAGGACATCTGGGAGAGCATCCCAGGAGGCCGCCTCATGATACTGGCATAGAGGAGACAGTAGGGTCAGCCACTCCCGGAAGCAAAGTCCCGGAAGGCCTTGCTCAAGGGCCCAATGGTGGGATCACTCTACTGACCCAAGGATTTAAACTAGCAACCTTCTGAGTCCTAACCCGCAGAGCTGTAATACGGAAAAACTTTTCTATGGGTCGGTGTGTCCAAATAAGTATGCACCCCCTTAAACTAATACTTTGTTGAAGCACCTTTTGATGTAATTACAGCATTCAGTGTTCTTGGGTATGAGTCTATCAGCATGCCACATCTTGACTTGGCAATACTTGCCCATTCTTCCTCACAAAGGCTCCAAATCTGTCAGATTGCAAGGGCATTTTCCATACACAGCCCTCTTCAGATCACCACACAGATTTTCATTTGAAGTTTAGGTCTGTGTTCTGGCTGGGCCATTGCAAAACTTTAATTTTCTTTTGGTGAAGCCATTATTTTGTTGTATGTTTATGGTCATTGTTGTGCTGAAATTTTTTCTTCACTTTCAGCTTCCTAGATTAAAGTTTTGAGCCAAAATTGACTGGCATTTGGAACTATTCATAACTCCCTCCATTAATTCCAGTTCCAGCTGAATAAAAACAACCCCAAAGCATGATGCTGCCACCACCAGGCTTCACCTTGGCTCTGGGGTTCGTTTGCTGATGCACAGTGCTGTTTTTGCACCAAACATACCTTTTGGAATTGTGGCCAAGATGTTCAACCAACATCCAAGTCTGGCTACATTTTGAAAAAAAACATCAAGTCCCAAAAGCAGAGAGGAAAATGTGCTACAGTCTGATGAAGCCAAGGTCAAAGCTTTTTGGCCACAATTCCATAAGTTTTTTAACGCAAAAACAACACTGTGCATCATCAACAGAACACCATACACACACTTATTGTATATTATTACTTTTCCCCTAACAGATTTGTTTGTTTTTTTATTGAATTGGGGGGTTACACTTTTTTATAGGCTCTGTACATAGAATATGGATAAACTAGCATATAAAAGCATGAGTGCTGACAGACAGGCTTGTGTGGAGAGAAGAAAACGACAGACCTGCAGAATAATAGGCTAGTTTGGTGCAGGAAGAACGGAGGGGGGGTGTATCAGTTCGGGGTCATCTGTGGCACCGCTCTCTGGAAGGCGGGAGCACTCGAGGGAAGCTGTCCGGTTAAGGATTCCGGTATTTTTCCCGAATGACGGATGAGCATCGGCCAGAGGACGGCTGCGGAAACGGCGCCCACGAACCTGCATTTGGCTCCGGCACAAGCGGTTCCTAGACACACCGGATTCCCAGCAGGATTCCCAGCAGGATCCCCGTCCAGCCCCTTTGCATTTCATTTCCGCGCTCGGCCGGCTGTTTGTCTGGATCGCACAATTGGATTTCTGTTTTGGTTGTTTGGTTTGAATAAGAGGGACAGCGTTTTGTTCTTCATATATATATAAAAAAAATAATAATAATAAACTAAGAAAAACGAGCAGTTCCGGATGGATGGTGGGTGCACACAAAAATATCGAAACGTGAAATACAAGAAGCATTAATACAGCTAATTTAGTGTAAACAATCCTTTAATATTTAACTGCAGTGTATCAACTGTGTAGCATGTAGCAGTATAGATCAAGCATCCATTTCAGGATGAGGGGATAAGGTGGTGTGTAGATGGTGTGCAACATGTAAATGTCTGCATGTATTTATAGCTAGATTTTATTGTAGCTCACAAATGCCCTATTTACAAAGTCTGGAGTGTTTTACAGTATTAATTTCTGCTAACGTGCCCTAATTCTTGAACGTATCTCCGATCTAAACTCTCATCACTGATAACCCAGTGATTAAATAGTGATTAGACAGCCGTAGTAAACAAACACTCTGCTTATAGACCCTGTAACGTCATTGGCTGGAGAATAATACGGGTCGGCGTGCCATTTTGCGGGGCTTTTATTTCTTTCACCACATGTTTTGCAAATCAACCATCCAGCACCACCCACCCCTTTAAATAACTCACCTTTAAAACTCGGCCAAAAGCACACACTGTTTTTCTGACCTGGATCTCAACTTTGCAGAGGCTCTTTAATTATTTACACCTGAGCATAATACGTTATTGGGGTAATGATCCTATAAGCAGTTAAAGCTGCTTGGACTGCGGAAAACAGGCATAGGCTTGTGGCTCCAGGTGTCCCAGTCCACCAAAGGGAGAGGCTTTCAAAGTTTATAGTGGATATTTTGAACTTAACATGCCTCTATACTCTTATGGTAGCAAGGGTAAATAGGTATTTTGTGAGAGCTTTGGATTTAAGCTGGGGCTCTTATCTTGAGGCTCTTAGTGGGTTTTGTAATTTCATTTTACGAACGCGAGGACCGGAATCGGAAAATGTTGACGCTCCCTGGAAGCTGATTGGCTGCCTCCTCAAGGCTCCTGCTCCTTTAAAATCAGAGTAGAGGAACCTAACCCATTACGCATGACTCCCAGCCTCGCAGGAGGTCCCCACCAATGGAGCCACTGTCCGGGCACATATAATTAACAACACGTAAATAAAATATAAGAACGTCTCCGGAAGCACTTCAGCAGAAGCTTGACTCTGTGTCTTTCTGTTCTCGTTTGGTCTACAGTGCAGCTGTGTGACAGTAACAGCATCCGAAAACTGATTTGATGCGCTTGGTTAGGCAGTATTACTGTCCTCTGTGGTTTATTGCCAACCCTTATTTTCCTTGGAGCATTAGATAATAAACAAAGCCTCTAAACAACGAGCCTGAGCCACAAATAAAGCAGATGGAAGCATTTCCATATTCATTAACATTCTAAATATTATTTTGCCGGTCCAGAAAGAATCGAAGTGGGAATATGCCATCATGGGCCGATTTCTTTTATTCCCCCGATGAGTGATATTAAATAATTTAGAAAATCAATTCGAACTTGCGTTTTTGATGTCCGTCGCTATATATTTCCCGATTAAGCACGTAAGAATTATGTCATTAAGGCCAATAGGTGGACCTGTTAACTCCCAGTAAAACGTCTCTATAACCGACAGGCGAGCTCCAGTAATTGAAGCAGTGAGCAAAAATGTTAAGAAAATATTATATGTGATACACATATAATTTAAAGACCAAAGAACTCTCTGTTGCAAGCTGTCATATTCGATGCGCTCCCATGTTTTATTTTGGCTTCCTGGAAGAAGCTGACCAGCAGGGCTGATTTATTTCACCTGTCTGTAAAAAGATCCATGACAAGCAGGAATGTGACTGGCCCAGCAATAAAACTCATTTTATGTATGTTTATGTAGTTTAATGACTGCATGTCGTTGGAACTACAGTAAATCGTTTGGTGGAACATCAGCAGGAAGGCATG
Organism: Petrocephalus sullivani; assembly: GCA_026780845.1. NCBI lineage: Eukaryota > Metazoa > Chordata > Actinopteri > Osteoglossiformes > Mormyridae > Petrocephalus > Petrocephalus sullivani. The sequence continues at coordinate 1,014,486 of JAODKM010000016.1, read as the reverse complement.
GCACGACGTTACTGCCAGGACAAATGCCAGGTTAATAAATTTGGTTTGGGGCCACCGTTACACCGTAACCAGGCTTGCAATAAGATAAATCATCTGTCCAGGCCCTGGCACAGTTTACACATTGAGTCAGAATTGCTTCACTGCTGGCAATCTGTCAGTAAACAGCACCCGGGTGTTAAAATTACAACCAAAACTGACACACTGGCAGTGCTGACTCTTTGAAGTAAACATCTGAACATAAACCTTCATGTAGACCCCACCTTGAGAATGAAGACACTTCCGGCGACCCCTAAAGTCGGTAACAAAATCGTTAACCCCCCGGGTTGAATCTGAGGTGAAAACCTTATCGCTGAACTGGCTCCTGGCCATAAGGCGAGGTCACTGCCTGCCCGTCTTAAACTGTGAGGTGAAAACAGTATCACTGTCTCCCCCTATTGACTGTATGTGTAAAATGGCCAAGGAGTGACCATGTGATCGGTGACCCCTGCTGCCATTGGATAACGGTTCATCAAACCAGTCGTGGTTGGTGACTCCCTGGTAAGCAGGGAGTCTGTATACACTTCTACTGCACTTAACTGGGAATCCCTTACAGCCAAGATGGCAATGCCAGACAACCACTCCAGTCAGTCCTCAGGTCTAGGCCCTAAAAAATGTGGCTTTTCACAGACAGCAGCCCCACTACCTGGAAATGACTGACTCAGAAAAGGTCTAGGAGATGTGGCATGATATCCATTTTACTGGCCCTGGAAAAACAAACAGGATTTCTGTTTCTAAATGGCCAAATAAAAATGTTATCAAATCGTACATTTTTCTAAACAAAGCATTCTTATCAATCCGCCTACCGAAAATCCAGTACAGGGCCACTGAACACTGGGACCTATTCTTGGAAGCACAGGGCACAGGACAGGGGACGCCCTAAATGGGAGGCCCATTCACTGCAGGGTACATGTACAGGGCAGTTTAGAGTTGGGGCAGTGGTAGTATTATTAAAGTGGGGAGCATAAGAGGAGCCATAATTCATACAGAGGAGCCGACAAATGATATATTCTGAATTGGTGAGTGACAGGGGAAGGGACATTCTGGGGGCAAATCAGCTTTAGGGTAGGGCCACTGTGGCCCCGCCCCTGTATTTACCACTGATTCCGAGACCTGAGTTACCTAACAGTGTGTTTTTGACCCACAGATCCAAGGTGCAAGTGTCTGGCTGACGTGCTCACTACAAAATCGCCTCCAGCATCTGCACGTGCAGAATGGCTTTGTGCTCTTTGCGGGGGAGCGGACAGAGGGATATCGAACGGGAACCGAATGTTAAGAAGCAGAAGGGAGCTGGCCCACAGCACCCCTGTAACCGGAGACCGTGCCTGGCTGTGTCACTGATAACAAGCTGCCAGAGCATAGTCAGCTCTAACAACTAACTGTTAGTTAGCCAACTAACTGTTAAGTCTAAGAAAACAGGAGCACCTCTTAACTGGCAGTTATAGCTTGGGGATGCAGGGTGCGCTGGGGAAGGAGAGCCCCATCCGTGGCCTAACGAGCTGATTTCGCACATAGCCAAGGACCTTGCAGCGCAGTGACCTTTAAATTCCTCATGCCGGGATGCGGGCACAAAGGAGGCAGACGAGCGCGTTGAAATCCCCCCCCCAATCCCTCGAACTCCGTTACCACCTCAACGCAAATGTATTGATGCAATTACACAGCGTGTTAAAATGGAATTTTCTGTCATTATAGCAGAAAACACATGGGGGGGGGGAGCGGGGAGGCGGACTGGGATGGAACACCAGGCTTGCATTCCTGTTGCCTGGATACATCATCATATTGACAGAATTTAATAAGGGCAATGCTATGAGGGACTGGGGCACCGATTCGGCTGTGGTGGGTAGCTAATTCACCAAGGCTCTCTTTAAATCCAGTGCAGCTCTTGAGGAGGATTGAAAATGAAGAATGCTTCGTTTCAGGCTTGATGCGGGGGTGGCATTCTAATAATGTGCTCCAGTAGACAATGCAGCTGAACCAGAGAGGAATGTTGGTGTAATAGGGATTTTCAACCTGTCTGTACACAGACAATGTCTATGGCAAGACTCTTCAACAGAGGTGGGTAGTTCAGGACTAGAGAGTCCAGACTAATATTTTGTTTCAACCAACCAGTTGAGTGACTGTGACTGTTATACTCAACTGGTTGTTTGAAACAAAATCTTGGTCAGGACTTTTACTCTTCTGCCCCGAATTACCCATGTCCGCTCATCATTGCCCCTGGCAAAAATGTTTTGATTGAGAGAAAATACTTTATAGGCTATGTTTCTAAATTCCATGTCTGTGGTAAAAAGTGCATTTTGATCACAATGTCTGTCAGAATTTGCTGTGGTGCCAGCCCCTGGCTGTCAGGCTGATGAATCATCCTCCACCTTTTCGGCTGGCCTTGCTGAAGGTCAGTCCTGCGTTAGCATGTAATGAGAAGCTACAGCGTGTCAATTTCCTCGTTCCCTGAGCCGCTGCTGCCGGTACAGTGGCTACCTTCTGCCCGTCCGGCATCCAGAAGCTACAGCATAAAGACACTCTTTCCAGGAACCCGTTGAATCTCTCTCGACACTCCGGTCGGTAATAATTTTCCCCTTCTCTGCTTTCCGACAGAAGATTCTCGCACTAAAACTGTCACTCATGGCTTCCTGTCTGTGTGGTTTTGTCTCCAAATTGGTGTGAAGCTATTTGACGCCTCGACGTTTTGTTAAGGCTTCCCGGGTTTTGTTAAGGAAAATGATAAAAAAAAAATCCTGAAATCCCTGTATTACATAAAACAATTAGGCCAGAACAATAAGCCTGCGGCCAGCACCTCCGTACGTCATAACAATGTTATCGGAACGCCACAGTGCTGTTACGGGAGATTTGGCTGGGACATCATGCAGACTGGAGCCTGTATTCATCGCAGTCTCTCACACACCATCTTTTTTACCCTCAAACACAGTAACTGTCATGCTGTCAGGACCCCTGGTTTAGAGCTGTCCATCCAGCTGCCGGTGTTGTAGCAGACTGATGATTAATTACCACAGTATTATAAGTATATTACGCTTCCTTTAATTCTCCTCATGGTAATAACTATTGTTGTGTGGATCTAATTTTTTCAGTGTTCCTGGATGGCTGAGTGTCATGTAAGCTACACTTTTTATTTTTATTTTTTCTCCAGGTCTATGTAAAACTGGAAGCTTACTGCAAGTATGTTACCATAAATTAAAAAAAAGACTAAAATCACAATAGAAAAGACTTACATTTTATTGCATAAATCAGCTATAAGAGGCAAACACTGACTTTTACGATACAGTGTCTTGCAAAATCAACACCCTGAAAATGTCTTCAAAAATGTTGCTGGATTGCAAACCGCACAGGAACATATTTACCCAGCCCCCGTTCTTACTGCAAAATGACACACTCCAGCACCAAATATTTAAGGCTAACATGAATGAAATGTCTGCAGATATTGGAAACAAAGAGTACTCCTTAAAGTATTTGGGCCTTGTGTTCTGCTAACTGCAGAGGAGGGAGGATGAGACCCGTTTGCCTTACAGATGCCTTACATACTTTTTTGACCCCAGATGTTTATTCAGAGCAACATATATACTGCACCCATGAGGCAAATAAATGGAGATGGCACTGAAAGTATAGTAATATCTCGTTATGGGCAATTACCGTGAAAAGTGAAAAGCATAATAATCTGCACATTCGTCTATTTTAAAAGCACGTCGTCCCATCGAGCAGCGTTATATTGATTGCATAGCCTGTAGTTTAGAAAGATTTTGATGTTTTTTAAGTTCTGAGCATTAGTACTTTCTCTTTGACTAATGTCATGGCCCGTCACAGTAATAATTTGGTGAGAAAATCGATGCTATGAAGATGAGGACACCTACTACTGATCTTGTTGTTATTCCCACAGGTAATGGTATAACTTATGTGGAGTATTCATACTGGCCTGGAGACTCATTCAAACTCATCGAAAGTGTAATATGTTGTATGTATGATTGTGTTTTATCCCGGAACCATAATGATGAAATATCCGTATAGAGGTTAGTGACGTCTGTCGTTATTTCATTATTCCTCTTGTTATTCTAATAATATATGTATAAATGTAACAACTCAAATGATAGCCACGGTGTTTTATTAAATTGCATTTCAAAAAGGGCACGGCGTCACGTGTACGACAAAAGGAATAGCTATCGTAAAAGAAGAGCTGGCTGAATACGAAAATGGGGGCTGCGTATTCAGAATACAAATACAATCAAACAACATTTTCGAAAGGCCTTCTTTTAAAAACACCCCTCCCCCATCACAAGCAAATTGATTGTCAGATATTGATTGCTCAAAGGTGCTTAACAAGCATGCTCAAAAAAGTAACATGCGGTCAATTAAAATGAAAGATGGCTTTTTCCAAAGCTAAACTGTGGACTACGGGAATAGGACATTAGTACAGCTCAATGAAAAGGCAAGGACATCGTAACGTAATTATTTTCCACTTCACTTCCAAACTAATTTTCTACTCTTAGTTCACAAACACTAATGGTGCTTAAGTTTACAGTGATGCCAGGGATGCTAATGGTGAGCTCTGATTTTAATTTCAGTAACCTGCTTCACCGGTTAGTCAAGGAGGGTGACATTGCAGCACCAGTGATCTTCAGCCTTTCGAAACGTTTTGTAAACGGCAGGAGGCTTAACTGACGCACAGACTTTACAGGATCGTCAAAGCAGCGGTTTCCATTGCGTCCATGTGGTCAGTGCATCAGCCGCTTCCCAAGATGTGCGACTTGACCATTGGCTGTATTTCCGTCTGCCAACTCACACCCATCTCCAAGCCTCCTCTTCGTGCCGCCGAGCCGATTAGCTAGCTAAACTGCATTCTTGCGGCTTTGTAGATCTGCGTATGACGCTGTGGATCTGAATTCCTCTTCATGTGCTGCTCACCGCAGTCTTAACTGAGGCTGTTGGCAGCTGTGTGCAGCCATTGATGTTTGTTTAGTCTCGTCAAATACCAAATGAGTGTCTGCAGTATATTTTGGAAACACGTTTTCAGTATATTCCGTACACTAAAAAAAGATGAATCACTAACAAAAAAAGAAGCCTATACAGCAAACTAATCCCCCCCCAGCCTGTACCTGCATTGGAATAGTGTGTTCAGCCCCTGGCTGGTGCTTTGGAAGCTTAGCCAAACTCTTTTTAAAAATAGTAACGAAGTTGCCATTTTCTTAAAACAAAGCAGCTATACAGTGGGCACCGAAGCTCACTTACAATTCATGCACAAAGCTCCTAATCTGGATCTTTGTAAATGTTGTTACTGTGTCTAAACATAAACAGAAAAGAATTGCATGTAAACACTGGTAACACTTTACTTAAAGCTGCTATATAATTCATTGTAGATCCCATCATAATGCAATTTAATGTTCAGTATAAGAGTTAATAAAGCATTATGACATCTTCTATCGACAGTCATAAGGCATTATAATATTTATTATAATATTTCATAAGCTCAATATATAATGCACTATAGATACCTTTGTAATGCATTACAACAGTGTGAGAATTAAGGATGCATTGTACAGCATTATGCAGGTATCTATAGTGCATTAAAGGTGAGAGCTTCATAAAGCATTCATAATGCATAATAAACATAGCTATAATGTGTTTTTAATAAATATTGATGGCCATGTTTATAATACTTTATGAATGCTTTATAATAAGTTATGAAAGTGTTCATAGATGCTTATAGACATCGCATTCATAGAAAGTGTTACCCAAACTTCATATGACAGTTAACGTAAAATAATGATCCTACATTTCTCTGCAACCGCATAACTGGCCAGGATTTGCATAAATTTCCTGGATGCAGTTTTCTTCCTGTAAAGTATCCAAAGCTGGTAGCTCTGGGAGGATGGATCTGTTCCCCCCTTCCTTCTCCTGCACCTCCTGGCCCGTCTGGAGCGCGGGGCCGCCGTGGGACATCGGGTGGCAGAGAAGTGCGGCCTGTTGGTGGGAAGCCGCTGGGGGGGATCGCTGTTAGCCTCATTAGCTGGCCCGTCTGATGCCGCGTCTGCTCTCCCGGATCTCGTGGAAGTCGAGCCAACAACCCCCCCCCCAAGCACCCCCCGCACCCACGAGGCCTACTGCGCCAACCCGAAACTCCTGCACCATTTGATCAGCTCTTCCTGCGGGATCCCCGGATCCTGCCCTCCGGATGTGCCTCCGACGCTCCTCTCCCTCTGGACACACGGCAGGAAACCCACAGATGTTGGAAAGTGCTCCTTTTTTTTCCTTTTTTTTCCTTTTTTGTCCGGAAAGATTGATGCAATCAGCCAATCAGCAAGCAGCTTCAGGTTCGCCATGATGTTGTCCCAATTCTTCCCTCCGTCAGGGTTCATTACACAATAAAGCTGATTAAAAGGAATGATGACATGCCTGAGATGGCGTTTCGGTCGTAATTGTACATTTATTTATATCCCGCCAAATCGTTACCATGGTAAAGTGCCAAAGATAATCAGGAAGGAATTCAGAGGCGGGAGCCCATAACAGGAACATACAGCACTGGCCTGGCATACAAATGAAGACATTACACAGATATTCTGGGCGCACCTTAATGCCAGTCTCTCACACCATTTACTCTTTTCAGCGCTTTTCAAAATGACTCTCCAGAAGCTTCCGGTGACGGTGAGATGGCCTCACTGGCGAAGGTATAAACGCAGTGCTAATTGCAGTTCCAGTGTTGCAAACAACATCCCATATCCACGCAACATGCACTTACCAAGATCAGACCTTTTAATAATGGGGCACTTTTTCAATAGTGTTTAAAGGATAGTGTATTTATGGAATGTGCTGATTAAACTGAAATTCCTCAGTATGCAATGCTTCTGAAATTTCCATATATTATTCTAATTAGCACTGCATGAGCTGGACCGCAGTTTGCAAGTTAATATTCTTTCAAACTAACTCTGCAAAGCTGTCCAGCTACTGCAGTTTGGGCACCGGTGTCACAAACCACAGATGCATATGTTGAAAAAGTCATCTGTCATACAACTGGCAGCTAAAGGCCTAGTGAGATTTGATTTAAAAAACTTGCCTAGGAAACAATGAAGATTCTCGAATAAAAAAATACAGACTCAAACATTCATTTGTCATGAGGTTTGTTTATAACCCCATGAGCCACTCGCGTCGCAATCTGTTTTGACGTTTATTTTATTTTCAGACATAATTTCAAGCCGTGCCATGCGCTTCATTACATATTTATTCTGTTATTTGGTGGCACTCGTGGCCTGTTGGTGTATTGCATCAATAAACAAACAATCAAATACAGACATGCCTGTTTGCTTAAATCCGGTTTATTTTGGACTCAAAATCGAATTATGTGAAAATGAAAGTCGACGTGCTTGCCGTTATATCGCTTCTGCAGGCAGAGAATCTGATAATTAGTTTCTGCCCCCCCCCCCCCCCCCCCCCCCCCCCGCAAACGAACAACTACAAAAAAAAAAAAAAAAAAAAGAGCCCACCTCCCGCCCTTTTTCCGTTCCCCCCCCACCCCCTGTGGCGGGGGGGGGG
>JAODKM010000016.1:987284-1000483 GCA_026780845.1 Petrocephalus sullivani | reverse complement strand
TGGACGGGATGCCAGTCCATCACAGGGCACGGGGCTGGGGTACACCCTGGACGGGATGCCAGTCCATCACAGGGCACACGCATATGCACACAATGCCTGTGTTTTCCACTGCACAAACCATGCATTCGGCTGCAAACAGTCACTACACTAAATATTAGATAAACCTTGTGGCGACTGTTAAAAATATCCCTTCAAGGTCAGAATGACAGGTTTTTATTACATTCTAGGTACATTTGGTATAATATATATACACACACAGATTGGGGGATGGGATTTGCACCCCCTGCCCAGGAGGTGTGAGGTGCGAGTGTTCCCCTCTGAGTCTCTGTACTGCCCCCTCATTTCCTTTTAAGGTAAAACAGCATTTTCTCATCAATCGCTATTGCAGAAAAGTCCCCTCATTCAGCAGCCAATCAGCCGTGTCGTACCATTCAGCAGCCAATCAGCCGTGTCGTACCAAATTCTCCAATAAGACATTTTTAATTAGCTATTAATTAGTCATGTAATTAATTCAAATTAATTATTGGATAAATGTGTGCATGACACATTAACATGTTGTACAAACTCGCAGGTATTTTTTCATGTTTCAAAAATAATTGCATAAGTGCAACCCCCACTAAATGGAACTTTTAACTTTATAAATCTTCATTATACTCGGCATGACATGCTATAAATCTCCTAAAGCACTTTATGAAATGATAAGCTTCATTTAATTTAGCTAATTATTTATAGCCAGCAGGTCATTGACCATCCGGTCAAGCAGCCAAATTGCACTCCTGAGTGACGTCAGGCTGGCCCACAAGACACGGCCTGAAGCTCTTCATATCTGCTTCAGCCACTTTCCAGTAGTTACTGGCCAGTTTGCTGCACTGTCCAATAATGTACCATTCAATTTCGTCACGCGCTGCTGATTTTAAGGCCTTGTTTTATTTTTGAATGCAAATTATCAGCTTGGGGCAGGCAGGTGGTGTAGTGGTTAGGGACGCAACCATGTAGTCGAAAGATTGCCAGTTTGAGTCCCCGACCCGCAAGTACTGCTGAGGTACCCTGAGCAAGGTACCGTCCCCAAGCACTGCTCCCCGGGCGCTCGCGTGGCTGCCCCCTGCTGTGCCACAATGTCACATGGGTTACATGCAGAGGACACATTTCGTTGTTGCCGTGGTGCGTCAACGATGACGATTAATCACCTTCACTTCACTTCATCGTCGTGTTTCACATCAAAGCACGGAGAGTTAGTCCGTGCCTGTTTCCGGACTGTCCGCGTGACTTCTGGGAAGCATGGCATGTTGGCTAGGGAGGTTTGACTTGTTTGAAGCTGAATGTACACCGGAGATCTTTTGGATTTAAGGGCACTGTTATTGCTGCGCCCATCCGAATTTTACAAAAAGTGTATCCTGCAGCCACAGAGAGGTGAAATCAACACCCTAGCAGCCATTAGCACCACAAAGAAATCCCTCTTGATGCACAACCAACAACTGCAGTAGAAGTAATATTTTAATATTATCTGTAATACACTGTTACATATATTAACAATGACAGTTAAAGTTACATTTACATTTTTCATTTACTTTTGTGTAAATACAAAGACTAATAGATGGAAAAAGTACATCTGATATATGCTAGTTTCCAAAGATTCCCAACCATCCTTTGTCACAAAGACGTCTTAAATCCTTTCAGCCCTGTTACATGCCCTTAGATGTTTTTCACAGCGAGACACGCCTGAGTCTTTGTTTTTTTTTTTTGTTACAATGTGGGAAATAAGATCCCTGCAAATATTTTCCCTCATCTAAGCATTTAGAAAAATATTGATAGTGGTACTATGTATATGAAGTTCTTTTCATGCTAGGAAACACAAGCCGTCAAGCTTCTCATCTTGCTGTGCATATGCGTCATTTTTATACCTTATTATGGCTTATATTACCATCCATCCTTCACGCAGAGCCATTTATCTTTAGCCATGTATCTAGTCTAGGAAACTAGGCAGGGGACCCTGGATAGGATCATTTTAGAATAGAATAGAATAAAATCTTTATTATCAGATAACTAAGGCGGCTGGACATTTGTTGTTGGTATGTTAATACATCGGGAGAAACACAATAAGGCAGGAAGATATAAATAGTATACAACGCAAAATAAATATACAGCTTAGTATACCACAGTTAATTGATGATACACGGTACAATTGGGCAAAAAAGAATATCAGCCCCGAGACTTGTTAGCATAATGAAAGTTGGATCTTTGGGGGTCAGAGCTGTGTGTGGAAGATCATAAATGTCACAGGAGACAAATTCCAAAGATCCCTGCGTTCTAATTGGTGGCCGTTACTCGCTATGTGGCCTCTGCCGCGTCCTTTGTTCCAGCCCTAATCATCTCATGCCTTAAGCAGACCTGTGGAGAGCTTTTGCTCTGACCCCGGCTGGCTATGTGACTCTGAGCTGACTGCATCTTTTTTAAGAATAATTCTAATTAGGAAGAACATGTACAGGTTCCACTTGAATACAATCTCTTTATTTTATTAAGCTTCCGAGGACCTTCTTTTCTATTACATAACAAGGAAATGAATACGTCCTCCTGTTGGCAAAGTGAGCTTTTACTCCGCTAGTAATTAACCCACGCTGGCCCAGGCTCAGGTTATTTTTATCTCCAGCATGGACGGGTGAATGAGGAGGTGCCCAGGCCACGCTGCTCTCCTGCTTTCCTGAACATCAGCATTTCAGCAACAGTGCACTGTCAGAGTCCCCGAACTGCTTACTGCCACCGAAATGGGGACAGCAATTGGATTTTTGTGGTGGTGAAACCTGTAGCATCTGGCTGGGATGTAAAAGCAGGAGGATGTCCCTGCAGGTTAGTGACCATCATCAGAAGGTTGCTGGTTCAAATCCCTAGGCGGGCAGAGTGATCCCACCATTGAGCAAAGCCCTAAACCCCCAAATGCTCCAGGGACTGTCTGGCTACTTATTACATGAATAAAGCTGAATGACGTATCTCCATCATGTCAGCGACACAATCAGCATACCTGCCTTCCTCCTTAGAACACGCGCTGTTTGCACAGATGAAAACATGATGGCTGCCTGTCTGTTGGCAATGTTGCCCACATTTCATCTCGGGGGGGGGGGTCGCTTTGTAATAAAAGTTTCTGTTTGTGTTGGTTGGTAGGTCGATGGCTGTAGACTCCCAGCACACACAAATGCAGTATTTGCCACTCAGCCGTGGCAAGGCACTGCTGTTCTGTATTACTGGGGGGGGGGGGATGTGGGGCCCTACCATATATCTGACAATACAAGACATGAGTTATACTTAGTCTCACTCTTTGAAATCCAATAATTTTTTTTAACCATGACATCTATGTGGATAAACACTTCACTTTTTTTACTTCCCCTTTGGGTCTGGTTCCTCCCAGGGTTTCTTCCTACTAGGGAGTTCCTCCTTGCCTCTGTCGCCTCTGGCTTGCTCACTGGGGCCTTTGGGCAGCGATCATGTAAAGTGCTTTGAGACAATGTAATGTTGTGAAAATGCGCCATACAAATAAAATTTTATTGAACTTAAGGCCATGTTTTTAGTAATTTATAAACACATTCATAACAAAAAATAATGCATTCATAAAGCATTATAAGAGTAACTATAAACATTTGTCAAAAACACATTATAGCCATGTGAATTATGCATTATGAATGCTTTAAAAAGCTGTCATCTATAACACATTATAGATACCTTCATAATGCATTATAATTGCTGGTATAGACATTACGGATACTTTGTACTGCGATATAAAGGTATCTATAGAGCATTATATATGGGAGCTTCATAGAGCATTCATAATGCATAATGACTATAATGTGTTCCGCCTTTTTATAAATAGCTATAATCATGTTTATGATTATGAGTGTGTTACAATGAATCGTAATAACAGCTATGAAGAGATGCTCGGAAAGGCCTAGTTGATCGCTTAAGGCTGCACTCACATCCAGGAGGTTGCTAGTTCTATTCTTGATAGACCGCTGTGCTGTTCTTTTTTTTTTTTATTCTCGTGTCACGTAAATGTCTGGAACCAACTCAGCAGAAAAGCAGAGGAGTCAGATAAATACGTACGCATGTTCACATTATGCCAAGGGTGTCTTTGTATTCTGCTCTCCACACCCCTCTGCATTTCTGTATATTGCTTGTTTGGATTGCGGGACTGATCGCTTTTCTGCTGAGGTACCAGGGTCTCTGGTTAGATAAATATTTCATGGGTCGCAGGCAGTATTTTAGAAAACAGCCAGTCAGACCAGAAGCCCTGAAGGACGGCCTCTGGGTCACCGTGCATTGTTTTTATGCTGAGGATTACATCACTAATGTCATTCTCACTATGTGCGGCAAATGAGCACTATCAGCATATTACATGTTACTGTTCATACAGTTCTGTTTTAGAGATGATTGACTGAATTGACTTTTACTTGGCATGTTTATGTGTCATCGAGAACCAATGTCCAGTGACCAATGCCAAAAATAATCCCACTGTCCTCAACAAAGAAATGTAAAGTATTCAGGCAGTGTAAAAGCATATTAGACCTTCAATACATCATCTTGTCCAGGGCGCCCCCCTGCCTTGTGCCCTGTGATTCCTGGGATAAGCTGCAGACTCAGTGTGACCCTGTACAGGAAGACGGATGGGAAATGCATGTTTAATGCATTTTTATTAAACAAGGATATGTACGCGATGCATCCACACATATATATATATATTGCTTTTATATTTTCAGCATCTTCTCGCTATCTACAAAGTCAGGGCCTACTGTGAAAGGAAATGGATTTGTTAGTGCATGAGCCGTAATGATGGTCACACCTGATCCCAGAGCGGCGGGCTGATTGATGACGGTCCGCGGGAAACGGGGGCCAGGAGGCGGGGCCGGCAAGCCAGCAGTGGCGGGAGGGGCACGTCGGCGGGAAGGGAGCGGGTGCCCCCAGGTCTGGCGGCCAGGGAGAGCGGCGGGCCCTGCAGACAAAGGATGCTGCTATTTCGGGAGCGCGGGCCTTCTGGAAAGCTCTCCACAGCATCTGCGGTTCGCAGCCTTAATTGGACAGGTTCTGAGCAAATAGCCACTACCGGGGAAAAAAAGAATTACTCAGCTGTAGCTGTAAGCTTTGGCCTTCATGGATTTATGACCAGAATATTCTTCTTGTCAACAAGTAAATATTGAAATGATTCCACAGGGGAGACCAGGGACAATCGTTGAATGGGGTTAGTTGTTAAACAGACTTTTAACACATTTCGGCAACTAACCCCGGAAACAGGTCCCTTCACTTCTGCTCGCTTAAGGTTTAGAGCGACGACTCTGATGCTTGAGCAAATAGATAACAGACAACAGCAGTCTCACCTATTCTATCTCAAACTCTCAGACCCCTGCATTTATGCCCCTAAGTCAGAGCTAAGCTATAAAGTTTATAAAAAATTGCCAACAGAAATCGGGTACAAACTTTTTTTTTTTGTTTGTTTTTGGGTGAGCGTGATCTGTGGCTCAGTAGGTTAAGATACTGTGTTTAAATCCCTGGCAGAATGATTCACCGCTGGGCCCTGGAGCCGGGCCTTTAACCCCCGATTTCTCCAAGGGCTGTCTGACCCTGCTGTCTCAAAGAAAGACATGCACATCGCTTTGGGTAAAAGCATCCGCTAAATAAGTGAAATGTTACTGACTTGTCACGAGTCACCCCAGAGCTGAGCATTCAGGCCCCCAACAAGGGGGCTGGTTGTAGCTGTTTGCTCCAGCTGAAACATGGCAAATATATCCTCTACACCGAGGGCGGAGACTCGGGTCACCGCTGACCCTCGTGTTTCTGCCAGTCCACAAAACCAGCACCACCCGTCTCCCCGGTGACGTCCCAATGTCCTTTTTGACGCTGGAGGTTATATTTCGAGGGGGTGTCGAGCCTGTGGCCGAGTCCATACTACCATGTAGCCAGAGGCAAAAACAAACCCAATCAGTTAAAGCAAACTCCCGCTCCCCCCCCCCACACACACACACATACACACCAAAATGTTTTTTTACTTTTCTCCCCTTCCGCGGCTACAGAGAGCTGCGAAAACAAACAGCCCTTTCAAATGAAGCGAGCGATTATGCAGGCCGAGGCGGCCCGCTGGAATCCATCCCCTTCTCCAAACAGCACAGCTACACACGGGACGGAAGCCGCGGCGGGCCGACCCATGCCTCCGGCTCACGCCTGTTGCCGCGGCAACGCCAAAGAAAACTCGGCGGGCTGCGTAGCCCTCGCACGACCGTAGCCGCCTCCCCGTAAACTCACGCCGGTGGAATTTCAGCGCCGGTACCACTCCCGCCTCCACAAAGCGGGCCTTTATCCCCCCACAGCCGACCCGCGAAAGTGTCAACGGACCCCTCCTCCCCCCGCTCTGAATTGGGCCTTAGAATCCGCCACGCCGAGTGCCACGCCAGAGTTTTTTTAAGGTCTGTATGTTTGTCTTGGCGCCACTGGCTGACAGGCCTTTCCTGAGGCTCAGAAAGTCACCGTTAATCAGCGTCTAACGACACGAAGGGGTTTGGAGTTACGGCCGCGGCGACGGCAACGCGGACGAGGGAGGAAATTGAGAAATCCGGGGAAAATGAAAAGTGGGGAAGCGTGTGCTGTTTTTGTACATGACGTTTTTCATAGCTACGCTGACCTGGTAAGGCGTGTGGGAAAATATTAGCAGCCATCGGATATATTAGAGTTTTTGATCTTTTTTCTTTACTCTGGAAAAACGTTTTACCTATTTCCTACAGAAATGTTTCTTATACATTAATGTTATGTGTTTACAGCCCCAAACCAGTATTAAGTATGCCACAAAATCTAACCTTTAACTGCCAAATATTCAATTCTTGTATTGTTTTAATAATGCATTTAACTATAGAATAACATTACCACATGACCAAAGTTATCACAGTGGCAGATTAAAACTCACACAAATTTTCGCAGTATTTAACCAGTAAGAGAATGGACACAAGGATTCTTTGGTCATTTTGGACTGTTATTAAAAAGTTTCCAGAGATTAAGCATAACTCAAGATATTGTATACATTTTATTAAATATGCTCCCAGTTATGTTACTGTGTATTGCTTTCAGATTTGCTTTTTGCATGAAATGATTAAAATCAAAGACTGAAGATCTTGCTGGATTTTGCCTCGAGATTTCTGTAATCCTGGGACAACAGGTGCATATGATTCGATGAAGGCCGTGTGGCGTTTCAGCGTAAATCGCATCCCAATATGGGGGTAAAAACAAGTGGAAAATGAAAGAACCTGGGAAAAGCTTTGTGGGAAAGCAATCCTGTAATTTCTTAAGGAATATTGAAAGGTCCTGAATTTTCATTTGGATTTTTCCTCTTTCTGCCCACACACGAGCCACCCATGTTCCCATGGTGAGCTTTCCACTCTGCTGGGTCAAAACCACCCTCCATGGCCTTGGCAGTCTCTTCCGGCTCCAGTGAGAGCCTGCCCATGGTTACCAGGAGACTGCCGGTGGTGTGTGGCTGGACAGGTTACTATGCTGTACCTATGGCTGAAACATTGCTGGTTTGAGTCCTTGTGGTTGGCACAGTGAGTTCTCCTTTGGGCAGCTGAGTGAAGCCCTAATTGTTCCATGGACTGGCTAACCCTCCCTTGTCAATTGTTCTCTGTTTTGGGTAAAAGCATCTACCAATTAAACATAAATGCAAGGCCAATGATTAACAGTGCCGGGGAGACAGGCAGTGACCCGCACCACCTGAAGTGTGGCAGTAAGTGGAGAGTATGTGAGGCTGCCTTTAAAGTGTGCGGCCTGACAGGGCATTCACTTTGACGGGATCATTATGGATGGGACGTGCTGCATCCTGCAAGCCAAACGGGATTGTGGGTAAACAGACAGGCGGTTATTAACACGAAATGCAGGCTCCGTGTTGGTACGAACAGGCTTCCTATTCTGAGTTGTTTGAAGGAGGGAGATCTTCGACAGATGGACTTGAGAAACCAGATGGTAGTACATCAACAAAACAGCAGCGACGGGCACCGTGTTTTGGGCCATTTGATCCATGATCCACACTTTATTATGGCGGCCTAACTGCTGATCTTCCTGTAATTCGATACCACATTCTGCGTGGTATGCTTGGGATTCCACTTACCACCAGTTAGCCCCACTTTTCATGGAACGCTCTCTCATCTCCTGATTTCTGCACTAGCAGAGCAGGGAAAGTGAATTCTTCTAGGACTGCATGCAGTCTGGCGTTTAATGTAGTAATTATATAGCTGCATATAATATGCATGTCAGCGATACTCCCGTTAGCTTTAGCCATGGCTTTAATTTGAGTATCTTTAGAAACGGCTTCCATTTTCCGCCGCCGCTGTCAGATTATAGATTGCTCATTAACCTTATGATGATTCTGTCTCCATCTGTTGGCCGGTAACTGTTCCTGCATAAGTTTGAACATAAATCAATACACTGGCTGAACATTGTCAATTTAATCATTACGACCTTTTTGTGACCATATGTTCTCCTAAAAAGAACTTCCATACAGTGAGTAAGTTTAAGGTCATTACCGCTAAATGGAATTATTTATTTGCTAGTTTTTTTTAACAGTTCTTTTATTAACTCTTCAAAGCTGAGACAGCTAGTTGAAGCCTGTTGGGGTCCTGCGATGGTTTATTGAAAGGAAATTAGTTAAAATATTGTATTTTATTCATATAAGGTCAAACAGTGCAGAAACCATCATAGCTGTAGTAATCTATTCTGAGACACGAACAGGTCTTAGTCTTGAATGTCATATTAGTCATCGAGCTGGTTTTCATTTCAGAGACCAGCATTTAGCCTAATCGAGGTCATTCCTGTCTAGAGGGTAACTGTTTTATAACCGTTACAGGGTAGCTTGACATCACTATTGCACAAAAATAAAATGCAAAGGAAATTAATATCTATCCGTCTTCCAGACATTTATCCCGGTCAGTCACGGGGGATGGGCCCCAGTAAACAGCACAGGACTCTGGGATACCCACACGTACACATAATCACACACCAGCGGGTGATCTGGCGATACCAGTTCTAGGGTACTAGTACTAGGCGGACACCCCAGCAACCGAGAAAGCATGCTAGCTCCACAGGCTGCGCTGTTAAATGTGTAAGGCCATAGTCACAATGACCAAAACAGCGTGCTACCACTATCATTACCATGCTCAATAAAAATACCCTAACAGGTGCATTTTTGTCAGGTCAGTGTGGTTTAGGGGAGAGTTTGCTATTCAGGTAGGGGCGGGGTTCAACTTAATAATCTAAGTACAGGTAGTCCCCGACTTACGATGGAGATGCATCCCGATGACCCCATCGTAACTTGAAAATATTGTCGAGACATGGCCTAGCCTACCCAGGAGCCTTAAAGAATGGTGATCAGTATCGGGTGGTATACTGTAATTTGTTGATAATTTATCGATAGCTGGCATATCGCTATCGTCATCGTAAGATCGAAATATCGTAGGTCGAATCATCGTAACTCGGGGACCATCTGTACAAAGGTCTATTAATTGGGGGGAATAAATGTAACCAAATATAATACTGGGGGGGGGGGGGGGTACACGTTCCTGCTCGTTCCTATGCCCCCAAGTTAAGTAACTTGACAGTGTGACGACAGTACTTCAAGTGACCGCCTACGATGGACAGGCAGAGACTGAGAATATTAAGATGCATGTCCTGGTTTTGTTTAGGTGAAAGGCAGCCTTGGACTTGTGGGAGACATGTGCACGGGAAGCCCAGTGCATTCTTCAAAGACAGGGAGCCAAGGTGGGGGAGACAGCAGATGGTAGTAAATGAAAAATGGTAAGAGTAAGGAGAAGTAGTGAGGGCAGAGTCCAGCGCCCAGCGCGCGGATGGACACGGCCCAGCTGTGAGCATCTGCAGCAGGACTTGTGGAGGCACGGACTGGGAGATTCTGGTAAGAACATTCTTCTGAAGTAGCAGAGGTGCCCCCCTTCCCCTGGGAGTCGGGGGGGGGGGAGGCAGAGGGAGAGAGAGAGAGAAAGAGAGAGTGAGTGAGTTTCCCTGCAGACTGGAGCTCCCCAAGGCCTGTCAGAGTGAGGTATGATCGTGCTGATTGAGGCGGACAGGTACTTTTCAGGTCATGGGCAGCGTCGCGTGGAACAATAACAGTTTTCAGAGTTCGCAACAGATGTTTGCAGCACACGGGGGGCGGGGCCACTGATACTCGCACGTGTGCACGTCGGGTATACGTGCGGTTCACATGTATAAACGCGCCAGCCTCTGGCAGCGACTCTGACGGCCTAACGAAACACAGGGCCGGTGGACCGAACGGTTCTGATTTGTGTCAGCATTCATTAACAACGAGGAGAACAGACGAAAAATTGAGAAACTGCTAGTTGGGCCTAGTTTAGTGAGGCTAGGTTGCTCTGTTATACACGGGATTACTTAGTTATTTGATATTAAAGCAAAAAAAAAAACAACTGAGCATCAAATCTGCATTTTTGGTTCTGATGTATATGTATAAAGAAAGTGTAAAAGACCTTTCACACTACTGCCTTGTAGTAATTCACGGAACCTTCGAGTCTAAATATTTTCTCTCCCCCAATTTCTGTAAAACATTTACTGTCAAGTCCAATTCATCTCTCAAAATGCAATGTATCACAAGTCGGGGAAATCCAGAAATCTATTGGCCACGGGCAGTTTCTATGGCAACACTGGCCTGAAATGCCTTCCCTGGGAAAATGTAAACAGTGCCTGAACAGTGAGGATGTATGTGGATTGTTTTCTAATCTCGTTACTTTCAATTTCTACGCTCAGATAAGCAACGAATAGCCTGCCGGTATCTGGTACCCCACAGAAAAGCCAGAGAATGAGAAGCAGAGGAATGATGGGAAACTTTAAGAAAATCAATTTTCTTATCATCAGCCCTGCCTCCAGTTGTAAAATCAAATCAATAGTTAAACATTTTATGATAATGGACCGTGAATGACCAGACACCTGTCCCTCTTCCGTCGGACTGCTCTGGGGTGCCGTGTTTATATTATACAGGCGGTCTTGACCTTGGCCAAACTAACCCCCACGCCTTTCCAGGCAGACTTCAGCATTAAGACCACACCACCCTATTTGTCACAGCAATGGACAGTCGGCTGAGTGTGGGGAAGTACAAAGCCTTGACAACAGCGGGAATATGACGCAAAGCCCGGAAGTATACATAAATAGCATACAACGCAGTAATAATACATGGCTAATTAAGAACACCCATCCATCCATCCATCCATTTTCCAACCCACTTATCCCAACAGGGTCGCGGGGGGTCCGTAGCCTATCCCGGAAGCCACGGAGCAATCCAGGATGAGGGGCCAGCCCATCGGTGGGCACACTCGCACCTATGGGCAATCTACCAACATCAATCAGCCTCAGCATGTCTTTGGACTGTGGGGGGAAACCGGAGAACCTGGAGGAAACCCCACAACGGCACGGGGAGAACATGCAGACTCCGCACACATGGAACTGGGCGGGATTCGAACCCCGGCTAACCATCGTACCACCATGCTGCTAATTAAAAACAAACTAATACAAATAAAATATGATCAGTTGTTTTCCCACATCATTTGACCTAAAAATTGCTTTTATAAATATCCTCCATTGTCTGCCAGGCCAGACCTTAAAGGGACTGTAAGGATTTAACGGTCAGTTAGATGCTCTTTCCTTTGTTTTTGTACTTGGGATTCATACAGACTGTTTCAGCGTCATTTCACTGAGGACAAGGCTCCCCCACCCAATATCGCCTAACCTTCCTACCTGCTCCTCGTAAACCCCCCCCCCCAATACCAGGCCGTTTGTGCTCGGCCACTCAGCCGTGGTGTGTAATCCCGAGAAGCTTCCCCGTGTCAGTCTTCAGTGACCTCAGTTAGCCTCAGCTTGGTCTGTCTCCCATTTCACCTCACAGCCCACCTGACTCTGCCACACTTTGATACACAGCAAATTTGCAGTGTTACTTTAGCACAGAGGGTCAATTGTTAGACTGAGAGCGTCGATCTGAGTCCATTAGACTAAACATTGCCAACTCAGCGATTCCCATTCCCCTGCTACAGAAATGCATTAATATATACATTTGTGGGTTCTGTTTAATGCCATACAGGCTCTGAACATGTCCATCCATCACCCTGCCGCTTATCCAAGACCGGGTCCTGGGGGACCTGGAACCTATCCAAGGCAACATGGGGCTCGGGATTTTTTAAGTGTGGGGCAAATGTTGGACAATCATACAGAAGGACAACCTTATCAGCCAATTGGTGAGCGACAGACGGGACGTCACGCCAGTGGCCAATCAACTTTCACCTTTGGCTATTGCCCCTTTGGCTCCGCCCCTCTATAGGGCACAAGGCAGGGGTACACCCTAGATGCATGGTGTCCATCGCTGGGCTCTGACATGCTACAGACAATTCTGAGGCAACAAATTGTATGGTACTTGTCTCGTAGGAAACCACAATAGCTAGAATTATGGGAAGAGAACATTCAAACTCCACATACAAGGAATTATTGGTGGGATTTGAACACACAACCCTGAAAGTTTGAGGCCAAACTGCCCACCACTGTAGCATCTAGCTTACAAACACGAGCAGCTGACTTTGCATTTGTATTATATAAAATTACACTGGACCTTTCAAGTAAGAAAAATAAGTACAGTGTTTAACAATATTTTCCTTTTATTTGGCTCATAATAAATGAGATAAGAAAACGCATGATGTGCAGTAATGCAAAGCCAAAACACTGCTCAGCTGATCCGGAAGATTTTAATTAAACAATGCTCAACAGGGAACGAGGATTAAAATTCATATTCTCTTCAGTGTTATAAAACATGGGTTAATTTTTTAATCGATGCTCACAGATTTATGTTCATGGAAAAAAATTACCTTTCATTAAATGATTTTAAAAATACTCTATTAATAATGGTGGCACAGTGGTTAGTACTGTCGGCCTCGCACCTCTGGGCCTAGGGTTCAGGTCTCTGCTAGAGTTCTATGTGTGGAGAGCTTGCCTGTTCTCACTGTGTCATAGTGGGGGTTTTCTCCGGGTACTCTCTGCCCCCCCACCCATCCAAATACATGCTGAGGTTAACTAGAGTCACCAAATATTCTGTAGGTATGGACAGTGTGTGAGTGACTGGTGTGTGAGTGTGCCCTGTGATGGGCTGGTGCCCCATCCTGGGATGTTCCCTGCCTTGT
>JAODKM010000016.1:954779-984049 GCA_026780845.1 Petrocephalus sullivani | reverse complement strand
TATTAGTTAAGTTCTCCCCAAGCAAGCTTGATGGGCCGAATGGCCTCCTCTCGTTTGTATAGTTCTTATGTTCTTATCACTGTCCTGCTATTTCAATTTCCTCAGCTACTCCAGTTGTGAGTTCATGTTTTCGTGATATTTTAACTTTGGGAATACCGAGCTATCTGATTACTTAATATACTCTAATAACAGGTGTAAACAGTACAGAATATTTGCTGACGTGACGCGAAGATTCGGTTTAACGTGGACCATTACTTTGGTCACCAGGTTCATCAGGACCATGTACTGGATAAGTGATTATATTAGATTGATGTGCGCATGCAAGGAGGGTCAATTTCATAATACTGTATACGTAGCAGAAAGTGTTGTATTCACATAAATTGTCTATCGATCTTAAATAGCAAAGCACATGGTTACAAGTGTTGTAAATTGAAGAGCAAATTTCTAAAACTGTCTACTTTTTGCAGTTTTTGAGATGATACCTAAAGTCGGGCTTCCTCATCATATGTAACGGCACTGGGAACCAACACTCACTCACTTCTCATGTAATGCAATGGAGAACGTTCATGTTCAACTGCCAGAACTCAGTACACAGACATTTTCTAAAATATGCTTCCTAAGGACTGAGTAGATTTTGGAGACTTCAAGTTCCTGTTTTTTCTAAAGGCTAACTTATATATTTAAAGCTGGAGAGAGAGAATAGAACAATGTTACACTCAATTGCTTCAGGTGACATTTCACTGCTCGGCCTCGGAAGGACAGCTCCCAGCAGAGCTGTGTCATAGGTTGCTGCCCACATCTTGTTAGCCATTATAGAATGTATGTAGCCTCAGGCGTGTGGTATGTAAACAGCAAGTGCGTGCCCCACTGACACATCGCGGGGCACTGGTGAGGCCTCTCCTCTCCTCCGGGGGCTGCAGGTAGAATCTTCTGGGAGCCACTACTAGGGACACAAGTTCATCAGAATGGGATTCCTGGGTTTATTGTGGTAACCCCTGGTGCTAGCTTAGAACAGGCTTGCCCATTCTTCCATAATCCTCAGCGGAATAAAACTAATCAAAACTAATCTTGGCTGGGTCACCAGGTTGGGGAGGACAGGGGAGTAAAGTGTAGTGCTCTCAAAAACATCTTCTCCTGTTTGACTCCTAAGCTTCACGTGAACTTATAAATCAGCAGACTTGACTACACTGCTAATTGGCATAAGAAAGAAATAGCAGAGCGTGAGTGTGGAATGGGGGGGGGGGGGTGTTATTTGTTCATATTTCCAGTATGGAACCAGCTTACTTGTGCAGTAGGGGAATATCTTAATTACGACTGGAAAAGGTCAAGAACGATACGTCCGCGTCGATGGGTCCGTGAAATTAGATTTACTGATCCCGGATCCGTGGCGATCAAGCCCAATAAAGAGTTCATTTGCTTTGAACAATTCCTGGTGCTGTTCTGCCTCTTGAAAGGACAATAAAAAGCGTTGTCATACGCCAAGGATCACCGGGGTTCGGAGTCTTAACTAGAACAGAGGGTGGGCTGCCGGGCTGTGCTAGAACACGCTAGAAACAAACCAGGCCCGAAATCTCAGGCGTCTTAAGGACTGTAGCCTGAATCAGCGGCTAAGGCCTTTAAGTTACTGCTAATGAGTTGCAGGTACCGAATTTCTCCAGCCGGTCACCTTGAACAGACTGCTTATCTAACAGCCCAGCAGGAAGGCGATAAAGGGATCGCAGCATGTGGATCACGGGGGAGGGGGGTAAGATACATACACCCGTGAACATTTAATATCGGTGTCTATTACGTTGAAAATGAACGCACAATTACACGCGAGGCAGTAAACGCATTAGTAGTTAATAAAGCCTCATTTGCAGGCGTGTGCTGCACAGAGGAAGCCCATTAATACAAAGGGCTGCTTTATTAATGCAGTCGCTGGCCACGGATCGGTTGGGTTAATCTGGGATTTTTTTTTTTTGGGTCTACTGAAGGAGTATGGAATGGAGCAGGGACACAGCAGGGGTGGGGGCATCCCTTGTTCCCATCATCCCCCCCGTCTTTCTCTGGGAGCAATTAAAACAACGGGCTGAGCCCTCACACTCCAAACGAGAGGCAGTGGCAGATTTGGAAACTTCAAAAAGCGAACACAGGGCTAACACAGGGCTAACACAGAGCTGTCCTTGAGTCCCGAAATGACAAAAAAACCCATTTATGTTGTAAAGGAAGGAATGAGGAAGAGGAGGAGGGTGAACAGGGAGAGGAGGAGGAAGAGGAGGAGGAGAAAGGAAGTTAGGAGTCTTACCCACGGACTTTGGGAAACTCAGTTCTGCATTAAGAGGCCCCATTCAGCATCTTATTAGGTGTCGAGGTACCGAATGTAAATCCCCCCTCCCCCCGCCCCGCCATCTTTATAGGCCATCTTATATAAATAAAAGTGCTGAAAAACTCATTCAAATATTCCTTCTTTTCTTTTTTAAATCCGTCTTAGGTCTCTACAGAGGCGTACATTTAGGATGATGGGGGGGGGGGTTATGACTGGCTGGTGAGGGCTCCCTCCCATACCATACCGGTGCGAGCTGGTTCCTTTGTTCCACACACCATTAAGTCCTGTCAAAGCTCCACACTCTCTGCGGCGCACCCCCTGCTTGGGGTGAGTGCCCATTTCGGACCAAGATTTGAAGCACACCAGACACCTGTAACGAAGATGGGAGTAGGCTTAGGAAACTTTCCCCCGCTTTGAGTACAGATTGAGTACACATTTTGTGCAAAAAGGTACACAGGTGCCTCTGGTTGGACAGTTAATACAGGTTACAGTGAGCTGTTCCTACCGGAGAGGTTTTTAAGTCAGTGCTGTGGGGGCTGCTTTACAGAAGGGAGCCGCGTAATGTGATGCTGTGAGATCATCGGGGGAAATACAGATAGCAGCCGCAGCAGGAGAGCAGAGTATGTCTGCGGGTTTAATGACGGCGGCAGGCATGTCGCATGCTAATATCGCATGACATTTCCGCATAGAATTGTGTCGACGGTGACGGCGAGCAGATGGGCACCAGGAACAGCTGACAGTGGAACCCGAAATGGCGTCGGGGGGCTTTCAGGATCCCGAATAAACCCAGGTAAACTGGGTGTGAGTCCTTGTGTGGGAATATGGAGGAACCCCCCCCCCCCATCGCTCTGTTGCCACCTCACACCTCTGCTTCAAAATTCAGGCTATATAATTGTTTCTTGTATCAGAAAAAGCATGAAAAAGCCATTAAGGCTACATAAATATGATAATGATGGTAACAGCGGTGTGGGCCCCACAGCAAAGGGAATGTGGAACGGGAAGCAGGTTCTCATTAAAAGGTCTGCGTTTATATGTATGTCAGTGGTGATATCTGCCCCCCCTTCCTGGCATTGTTTCTGCTGAGCTGTAATTCTCGTGCGATGTCCACCTTCCTCCCACTCTATGTTTCTCTCTTACTACCTCCATGGTGACGGAAGGAGAGGTTTAATGGCCTCACGTTCCATGGCAGCTCGCCTAGGTAAGTCCTCCACTCCATATGGCTCTGAGCCCCCAAGAGACAGAGACCATCCAGAGAGCTCGTCCATCTGTGCAGCCGTCTCGAATTCCGAGGTCGTGGCTGCAGAGGTTGTTCCAACTTAAGGAGTCGGAACTGCACTTGCAGGGGGCTTTCCAGTCGAAATTTCAGACCGGGAACTTGGAATTTCTGACTTTTGAGTACAAATGGAACGCAGCGTAAATATAGGTGCTCTTCCCATCATGCCCTGCCACATTTGCATAAACTCAATCTAAATACAAACACGCGGTGAACTAATATTTTGCCTGTAATTCCATAGCTGCGTGCTTACAGTAAGAGACAATTCTCACTGCAAAATTCGCCAGAAAATAGACAAAGATTTAAATTAGAATTTTTAATTGATTTTTTTTTGCGCCATTTTACACCAGTGAGCATTGAAATGAAAATATGAAAAGGTGGAATAAAAGCCATTCTTCCGTGCATCAGTACATGACTCCTTCCGCGGCTTCCGTCTCCTGCTGTGTTTAAGGCTGCTAGGCCCGTCTCTTGATTTATACGCACAGAAAAGCCACGGAGCCCAGGCTGCAGCCAGAACTGTAATTACTTAATCCGGTCACGAGCGAGGTCCCCATCCTGGAAGTCCAACGTAGCGGTAATTACGCTGAGGAATGGAGACATGCACAACTAAATTTTATTATTATTTAAATGATGAAAATAATGAATGCATAATGATTGCAAGATGCAATTTATTATTTTTATTATTATTCACCCATCCATCCATCTTCCAGCTGCTGATCCGGGACAGGGTCACGGGGTGGGGTTTAGCAAAGGCAGAATTGGACACTTGGTATATCCTGGAAGGGATGATGATGATCATTGTTTTGGTTATTATCATTAATATTATTATTATTCTTTATGTAGAAATTTTCATTTTAACCCTGCTAACCCTAACCCTAACATTTTGATAATACATATTAATATAGAGTCTGACATTACTGAAATCTGTGCGGCTAACTGCCTTTACCAATGCCTGCAAGAAAGGACTGTAAGAAAACGTAATAAGAAAATATGAAATATCTTGAAATGTCATCACATACATTGAAAGAGGTTAATATGTCATAAAATACCTCATGGTGAAGACGTCGACTTGCCCCCCTGACGGTCTCAATCAGCACCTCAGCTACTAACAATCAGGGAAAATTTGATTCGATGCAAATTACTGCAATTTCCAAATCACGGGCCTTTCTCTCCGCCCGGTGAAGATGAGCCGCGTGTTCTACCGGAATGTCAGAAAAAGAGGCAGAAGATGGGAATTTGATGATTAATTCTTTCTCGTCATGAATGGGCCTTTGTGTCAGATTAGTCATGCTTTTGTGTGGCTTTATTCATTCTTGGGATAATCAACATTTTATTGCATTTCCCTTCAGAGACAGCAGTGAATGCAAGACGAAGGGTAGCCGGGAGGTAGCCCTTATATCACATCTCTGCTAATCATGTGTCCTGTTGGGTCTCTCTTTGTTTCTACTTCCAATTCTTTGCACGTATCCAGACAGCACACATTCACAAAATAGCCAACATCCACAAATAAACAGCAATGGTGTAAATGACTGTTTTCATTACTCTGGAGTTTAATTTGATAACCCTCTGCTCGTATTGTTCAGACGGATGCGGGACCGCAGTGTTGGAAACCAGGCGCCTCTCGAATTATGGTTCCGTGATGGAAACTCGACTGCGATGTTCTGCTTACTGAATCCAAAATGTAATCTAACACTGCAGCGCTGGTGATGTTTATCTGCATAGACCTGGAGCCGCGATCAATTTCAATAACAGTGAAAAGCAATAGATCACAACCATCAGTCTCATCATTGATGTTTGTGCTGAAGCAAAGGCAGATAGTTTCAATGGTAAACAGAAGATCAGGCAGATTTAATTGCAGACATGAATAAGGCCACCCCAATAGCCTATTCTGCAGTGTTGCTAATCACCTTTTCTCTGTTGTGTCTGCAGTAAATTCTGGAACTGAGAACACATTAATTTTACTAATGTCCAACTCTTTGATGTCTGCCTCACATTCTAAACAATCTTATGCTCCGCCCTCAGTGTGCCTGTGATATCGGTCCTTGCATTACGCCGTCACGCTTAACTTCTCCCCAATTCAGTGGCCTAATGACACATTTGTCACTCAGTATCACGTGGCTTTCAAAAGTCTTTCCGAGGCCCAGTCCCCTAGATATGGACATTCGGGAATCATTTGTTTAATTGCCACAGCACGATTATAGCAGGCGCGCTAATATCTGGTAGCATCCCTGAGGCCAATATCCTTTTAAAATCATTACTTTGACAGAAATATCACACATTAACCCATCAGTTGGGGTTCGATTGTTCTTCCCGAGTCGTCAAGGCTGGAAAGAAAATATGTCTGTCAGCCAAGATTCATGGGAGAACCGAGAAATCGTTTCTTGCGACAGTACCAGGGCCGCCCGTCCGATCCGTCAGCGCGACTGATGTAAGGGCTGGTCATTCTGTGGCTCTGCAGCTTTCTTCAGAACGAGTTGTCACCATGAAGTATGTTTGGGGAGTCAAGAGTGACGCCCCGAGAAAGTATTACGGAACAAGCGTTTTGTTTAGTTGTCAACAAAATTCCATTTATTGGATATACTTACTTACTAATGTGAACGTCCTGCTCTATTTGAGTTGACAAAGTGTCATCCTGCTACAGTAAACAATGTGTACCTGGGGTTGGCTATAGTAAACAAGGTTAATTGAGGGGCTCTTTTAGTGGAGGCCCCTGGTTTTCAGTCTGGGTAAACCTGTACATTAGGGCACACCAGCATACAGCACATTCTGGGTCAAGAGGCATACTTATCCTCCGGCTAAGTATTAGCCTGGCTCACATTCATGATCTAAGCGATTCTGAACAGGGTGTGATTGCTGGTGCCATGCATGGTGGTTCCAGCAGCTCAGAAAAAGGCTCCTTCCTGGGATTTTCACTCACACTACAGTGTCTAGAGTTTCCAGAGAATGGTGTGATGAACAAAAAGCGTCCAATCACAGGCAGTCTTGCGGCTGCAATCCCCTTGTTAATGAGAGCGGTCAGAGGGGAATGGCCAGGCTTGTTAAAGCTACAGTAACAGGAAGTGCTAAGTGCAGAAACAACAGCTCAGAACAACAGGGCTGTGCAGAGAGGCTCCTCTGAACATGGACCTCAGCAACCCATGAAGAGGTTGTGGAGGCAAAAGGGGGTCCTAACCAGTACGAGCTAAGAGTACCTATTAAAGTGCTCATCAAGTGAATAACACATGGATTCAAACAGGTTATTAAATACATTTTTACCTTAAAATTAAACAAGGTAGCATATTATTAGTAAATGTTATATTAAGTGCAATGTAGTAGTATTAGTACTGAAATTATCACTGAGCAATTGCAACAATAGTGTTTAGAAAACCTTTTAACTGTATATATTGTATTATACATAAATGAAGGCAGTATTTAAAGTTAGAGTAGTCCAAAGCACTGGTCTCCGGATCTCCATGCTAACACAGCTTTAAAGTCACATATGAGTAGTGCTCCTGCTGACAGTGTGGTGTGGGTTCAAATCCCAGACAGCATGCATACATTGTGACTCTTTACTTTAAGTCATTTTGGATAAAAACGTCAGATAAACGAGTTAGTGTAAAGTGACGTCAAATTGCTGTAGATTGGCAGACTTTCAGGAACAGGGGACAGTGTCCCACTTATCAGCATGGTCGTATGCCTTGGTATTGATCCAATAACAGAACCAACTAATTCAAGTTAATAGCTGCCTGCGGTGTGTATTTATACCTCCGTGCCTGACCTGCTCATATGGATCATGGAACATATCCGAACAAGGCTGGGGACGGGGCTTAAACTCATGGCCACTTATTGGTTTGTGCTTGAAAAATACAGAGATATAACCCTTTGCTTTAGTAAAACACACATACAATTCAGACTTTTATGGGTACGGATACGTCTTTCGCGTAGCTTACTTTGTTACGATTGTTCATCACCAAACTTTTTATAATTCTCAAATAGTTATCTGGTTATGGACTGAGATGCCACCCCCTCCCCCATACCGAATTCCACAATTCCTGCCTGTTGCATACAATGCTCAAAATTAATCCCATTTTACCACCTTCAAGTTATCTACATTCTTAGAACACTGGCGATGATAAGCTTTAAAATCATTTTTATTACTGCCTCCTATATTTCGCTTACCTTCGCTTAAGATGTTTTTTTTTTTTGGTCGACTAGTTCAATACAATATGCGTCATGTGGTTCTCTCTCTCGCTACAGTTCTGAATGCGTCATGTGGTTCTCTCTCTCGCTACAGTTCTGAATGCGTCATGTGGTTCTCTCTCTCGCTACAGTTCTGAATGCGTCATGTGGTTCTCTCACGTTTTAGTTGGAGAGGTGATTCATTCTACTGAAGATCAATTGAATGCCTGACTAGATTTGGGAAATGAATGTGCAAATTACATACAAGCATGAGAAAAGGAGGGGAAAATATCTAAAAATGAATTCCCCAACTTGCCATCTAGAGTGGAGGGAGGAACGAAACACTCTGATTCAGATTTAATGAGGCTGAGGAAACCACTTCTGCTACCTTGAGGCTTGGAAATAAGAACGGGAACTAGGGAAAAAAGAAACATTTTGATTTCAACAGTTTACAAAGGGATGCATAAAGAATTGGTAAATAATACATCAGTGCGGCTTTCTTTATGCTAATGATAGTAATTTGATGCAAAAGCACTATTTGAATTTAAAATGAGCGCTTACCCTCTGTGACACGCGCTTTATTAAATGAGCCCACTGTGATATCGTTTATTTATTTCCCAGTCTAATTGTTTCAGCTATGATCTAATATGTTAAACACTTTATTTTGATGTTGTTGTATTTTCTGTGGTATTTGCGATGTTTTAGAACATCTTACATATAAATCTCCTGTCTTCGTGGTTTCCCCAATGCAGGATTAAGTGGTGAGCTCACCACTAGGGCCCCCCAGACTGTACGGTACTTACACTGTGAGGGTCCCAGATCCCTTGGTGTTTAAACATATGTTGACCACTAGGGCCCCTGGACCTGGAACAGTATGAGGGCTGTCCATTGGCATTTTGACCACTTGGGCCCCTAAGCTCCTGGTGCTTAAAGCACGATCAACCCAGCAGGGCCTCTCGGCACAGACACTGTATATTTCCCAGGGCCCCCAAGGCCTGAGTGCATACTTTGAGCGTACAGCTGGGCCTCTCGGTACGCACAGTGCATGCTAAAACAAGAGCTTTTCAGAGAGTACAGGGCTTATATAACCTGCATTGTGGCGACAGTGTGGTTCAGCCCCGGCCCCCAGGCTCAGACTCGCAGCACCTTGGACCCGGAGATGGGTGTGCTAACAGTGAGCTAAAATCCATGGGTGCGAGTGTCTGTCGCTAACACATACCCACACGGAGAAACACCAAGTAAGTTTTGCCTGGCGAATTTTTGCTCAAGGGGCATGGTTGCAAAAACGGTGTGGTAATGGCGGGGTGACCAACTAACTTAGTAAGCTATCGGAACCTCTAGCTACTGTGGTAAGCAAGCGATTTGGATAGCTTTCGAAGTCAACCATTCAGCAGTGCTGAAATGGCATAGACATTGTATATACTTGACATGCATTAAATATTGTGAAAAACAGAAATAACTGAAAATTATTTTGTTTAAATTATTTATTAAATTAAGCTGTGCACATTTTTAAATGTGCTAAATTACCCGATATTTAAAAAAAAAACACAATGGGAAAGTAAGAAAGACTCCAATAATACTTGGGGGGCTGCGTGAGGTTAAAAAGAGGGAGGGGGGGCAGGTGCTGTGGGTCTGAGTTGGGGCCCCCAAAAGACATGTGCCCTGGGGCCTCATGGGACCTAAATCCAGCCCTGCCTGGGACTGGAGATTTGCTTTTTCAAATTGGCAGAGTGATGTCACCGCTGGGCCTTTCAGCAGGGTCCTTAACCCCCCATTGCTCCAGGGACTGGCTGACCGCTTTCTCAATAAACGTCCATCTGCTAAATAAATAAAATGTAAATGATTATGTATATTGTTAACCGTTAGAATGTAAAGAAAAATAACGATACCTTCAAAGAGGCATCGACTAATACGGATTCAGTCTATCCTATGATTTTATTTGAAGGAAGATCTTACTAATCCTACCTTTTGAACTCTTCCAGGACATGCCAGGACTGAGTTCCTATTCTGTCTATTCCGTTTCCAGCAGAAGGTTTCATTTTATCCCCACATTCACTGGGAAAGTTGTGGAAGCCTGAAGGTATGGCAGCTCCCTCCTGTTTCGGAAAGTAGCAGAATGACGCTTCTAAAGCATAAACCTGCCGATGCTTTCTGGGAAGTGTCAATTTTCAGACATCTGGTTTCCGGAAGTTTCCGGAAGTGAAACAGCCTCTAATGAAAATGCTTGTCTTGTCAAGAGAGTCAGTGGCTTACTGGTCAATTCTTCATTGCAGCATCAACAAATAAGTGTACCTGCGAGCGTATGTCTGTGCAGGAGATGTTTCCAGTGCCCCTTCCTCCATTGTAGCTGCTAATTCCGGCTCTGAATACGCAGTAAAATCAAGAGAATATGCCCCCAGAATAGTACCGCTCACTGAGCACGCTTTGAAAAACACATCAGCATTTAAAAGCCGAACACCACTAAAATATCCCGCTTTCATCCATAAAAAAATAATATTGAAGTAGTGAGGAAAAAGGAAATGACTAGAAGGTGAAGGATACATATAGTTAACGCTGACATTCTCGGCAGAATTCGGGAACATCGTAAAGTTTGAAATTTCAAGGTTTCCTTCGCGTCAGCCAGCGGTTGCGACGGTAGCCAGTCATCTCAGCACTTTCTTGCTTCGTTGCTCTTCACAATCAAAGGTGTTCACCACCAGATCCATGCTAAAAGAGGACAAAGGACAGGAGCCCTTCCAGAGGCACATTTCAGCACCTAGACATTGACAATCTGAACCTTATCACCAAAAGCTGAACACGTTTAACACCAAACCACTTACTCAGTTTTCCATGCATGGCATATTTACATCTGCGATATATAACATTTATTTGTTAGATGCTTTTATCCAAAGTGATGCACAACTCAGCGAGCAGGGCCATTGGGGTTAAGGGCCCATCAGTGAAGACAGCCATCGAACCAGCGACCTTCAGATCACGGGCACAGAGTCCGAGCCCACGGAGTCACACACTGCCTCCACATCTCCACACATCTCCCTTCTTCATCTGAATAATACATAGGGTAAGATTTGCTAGGAAAAAAAAAACTCTGTATTAATATCTTTACAAATGCTTCATAATACTGGCGTATACTTTGCTGAGTCTGCATTCATTAGTGGCACGGGCACAGCACCTGGGATGTGCAGGGTCACACTAAAATTACAGTCTAGTTTAAAGCGGCCTGCTGAAGCCCAGACTGACATTAGTTACAGGAGCTTATGTGGAGCAAGGCTCTCCAAGCTCCGGCGTCAACGTCCTTATAAGGGAAATGGATGAGAGGGGAAGGCAGGAAAGGAGTCGCTTTTCGGCGCGCCTCCCTTACTGCCATACCTGCGCTCTGCAATTCCTCCCGGACCAGCTTTGTTCATTTCATTAGAAGTCTGAGCAGATTAGCGGTGACCCAGTGAGATAGCCGGGGGAGTACTCGCAGCGTGCCCACTGAGATCCACTGCCAAAAAATAATCGGAGAAAAAAAAGACTTTTGGAGAACCGCATTTCTATCCCAGAAAATTACCAAACTTTTCTGACAATGTCGGAGCGTGAAACTGAATGTGAAGCAGGCAGCTGAAACCAGGTACAATTTAAACTTGATTTAAACTTAGTTTAAATTAACTTTATTTAATACGCTATGATAATTTGTATTGATATTTAAAGAGACCTGACATTAGCCATATAATCAGGTCAATTTTTTCCCCGATTGGATATTATGAATATCGTTTTTATATCCACTGTATCTAACATGTCCCTTACCTCACTAAATTGGCTTCCGACCTCGTAGAACAGGGGTAGCCAATCTTATCCAGAAAAGGCGGTTGTGTGTGTGGGTTTTCACTGCAACTTCCTAATTAGGTTACTAATTAGAGGTCTGATTGGCCAAAGACAGAGGTGTCAATTTCAGGTCCAGAAAGTACAAATCCAGACCAGGATTTTGTTTAAACCAACTAGTTGAGCACTCTGTGACTGTGACTCTACATACTCAACTGATTGGTTGAAACAAAACCCTGGTCTGGATTTCTACTTTCTGGACCTGAAATTGACACCTCTGGCCAATGAGTCCTCACACCTGGGTTTGCACAGCTGACCTAAGACCTGCACAGACAGCGGCCCCTTGCAGGTAAGATTGCCCACCCCTGTCTTAGACCCTGTACTGGAAGAACAGTTCGGAGAAGGATGGATGTTTGGATATATGCATATAACAAAAGAATGTTCTCTATTTTTCCTATATTATGTTCACATTTTACTTTCTTGTTCTAATGAAGGATTAAAGGAGAGTTTCAGTAGGCCTACCAGTATATGGGAATCGGTGCCAACGAGGGACACAGCTTCAAGATTCAGGTTGCAAGTGTTTAATCATTACATGTGTTAGACACACGAGACACACAGTGAAATTCTTACGTCACAGTTGCAAGGAGACGGGACAGCGAGATCGGGCAAAGAGTCGCGCAATACAAGACGGGGCGATGCAAGAGTCGCTTCGTCTCGTCCTCTAGACAGCGTTCTGTCGATAGCACTGCAGCCATGTCTTTTGTTGTCTGAAATGTTTTATTGGTTATTTCTGGTGCCTCGCTGGCCTTTACCCCACACAATAACTGCCCATCTGCTTGTGCACACGCGCTAAAATCTGCACCGCGGTCAAGAGACTATTTGCTCATCCCAATGTCAGCGGCCTTTGTTGCAAAAACACCCTTTTGCCTCCCAGTACAATCACCCTTTGAGAAGATTTGCCATCTGCCTGTCTGACCTGCACAATTACAGTATAACGTGATGATGTCACCCCGAGAAAAACAGCCACAAAAATCTGAAATGTTTCTCGTTTTCTTTAAATATTTCACAGGAGTGATGACACGCTGTTTTTAATTTAATGCCCTAGCAAGACGCACATTTAAACAAATGATATTAACATATACTTTGGCAGCACACATTTATTTTATTTTACAATAAAGTAAACATTATTCCTGGAATAAAGTCACTATTATTCCATTAAGCTGATATGACTTGTACTTTGTCCCATACCATACATATGACTAACATTAAAACTTTAAAATAAACTCAGTAAAACTTGGATTTGGATGGTTCTGGTACAAAAGAACGAAAATGAAGAGGCATCCACTCTGAAATGCACACTGGGAGAACACCCTCCCCCGTCACCGTCTCCCGGGGATTCTCCCGGGATGAGTCGCGCAGCTCGCTACCGCGCCGGATAAGTTCTCCTTTGTTCGTCGCCGGCACCCTCGACTCGTTAATATTCCGGAGGGCTCCACGCATAAATGACGGCGCGGGCCTGGCTGAGTGGGCCCGGCCTCCCGCCTGAGTGCCCGGATCATAGGTGTCGCGGGGACGCGGGGACTGGCTGCGGGGGTCACGCGCCGCTCTTTCAGCCGGTCTATTCGGTCCAGCGGCACGAAGCCAGCAGTAATCCACTGAAGCAGGGACAGGAGAGATAATGCCGAAGGAGGCCTTGCGAACCTTGGCCCTGTGCGCCCTGTACAATTGGAATGCTTCTTTTCACAAACCCCATACCGCTCTGCCTCTTTTATTGAGACATATGCACAGAGGCGAGAGCAAAGATGGAGGTCTGAGAGCAGGGTCAGGCCTTTTATCCGGCACCCCTGGAGCATTCGAGGGGTTATGGGCCTTGCTCAAGGGCCCGACGGACATGTGGCTATACTGCTGGGGGTGAGATTCAAACAGGCAACCTTGTGAGAAAAAGGCACAGAGGGGTAACCCCAATATTATTATTATGAGAATACCTACCTAGCTACCTGTCTATCTGTTACATATCCATCCATGATCAGGCTTAATTTCCAGCCAAATGTTGCAGTATTAATGTCAATGGTAACCATTCTTCTTTCTCTAAGAATAAATCTGAAATTTGTCAATTCATTTCAAATCATTCATTTCTGTTTGCTGCTCAGTTCAGTTCCCGATCTCATTGACGGCCATCAGGTGGAGAGGAGTCAGCTGAGCCGAATCGGGCATCTCAAAAGGATGTCACCTGGTGGGTCCCTGGGGGGGGGGTGGGGGGGGAATTTACAGGCAGGTCCCACTGGGCCGGGGCCCCGGGGCAGACCCCAGATATGCCAGAGGGACTGCATATCCCAGCTGGCTTGGGAACATCCCCCAGGACGAGACAGAGTTTGGAGTGGTCTGACCTGCTTGGAATAATGCCATCCTCACCAGAAAAAGAAAGTAAGGCGGTGAAGATTTTATTATTGTGCAAATATGCTGCATAATTAATTTCTAATTATATGTGTCTGACTATATATGTATCTAGACTACTAATCTGAGACCTGCCTGAATGTTAGAATTACGGCTTGTATGCTTTCTGTTTCCATTTAATTTGGACGTGTGATAGTTTCCCCTGTCTGTCTATGGTGCACCAATCGTGCCACAGAGCACTATCACGCCATCGCACGTTCATTGTAAGCAAACACCCATTTTAGCAGCCCCCTGAAAACCCAATTACATTGTGAAACACTTCATTTAAATTTTAAACTGCAATTCATCTCCGAATGCAATGATTACTGCTATTTATTTGGAACAAATGGAAATAATATCGCACGTGTTTCCATAATGTTTGTGTGTGAAAGCCTGAAATGTTTATTCTGGATTAAGAAAAAAGCAATTCGGTGCCGACATGTTTTTTTTTCGCGCTTTGCTTCATAAGTGCGGTTACTTGTTTACCGCAAGCTTTGCCGTCTTTCTGACAAACACTTCACTGGCTCGGCTTCACGGTTTAATGTCATTTCTCGGAGGCTTCGCGGCTCCGCGGAAGCCAGCTGACTGCCAGACGCATAATGGCATTCTTTATTTGCCGTCTTCCTGCAAACGCCGCGCTCGTGACGCGCCTTAAAGGACTTTCACACTGTCACGCGGCAGGTCGCCCAGATGTGAGTGCAGCAAAACCATAAGATGTGCAGCAGCAGGGATCCCCAACTCCAGTCTAGGGGGGCCAGAAGAGTGAGGCGTCGGAGGTACATTCTCTGAATCGTGTGAGCCCAGAGTACTGCAAACCAAGCGCGGTGATTGCTTAGTCATGTACATAGTTAGAAAAAGAATGTTAAAATGACCGTGACCCTGATGATGGATGGACGTTAAAATGTAGGAAATAATACATCAATCTACTTCTTCTCTGAAACATTCTGTCCAAGGAGAATGCTTGCAAAAGTCTCTAGTTTGGCAAAAAGAAGTGTTTGTTGTCCCGTCCCTCCGTTTCTGGTGGGAACAGAATTCTTTTGGCCCGTTTCCCGATTTTTTTTTCTTCCTAGAAAAGCAGAGCCAGACCCAGCAGTCCTTGACAGCTACCTTTGTGTTACTTGTGGATGCTTCCGGAAGCGTGTCACTAAGCGGTGTTCTAAATGACCCATTACCTCACGCGGACGCGGTCTGTCCGGTCCACCGCGCTGGTGTCGAACGTTTCCCCGATAATATCTCCTTCATAGCTCTTTAATTGAAAAATAGAGGCTCTGCAGTGCGACCATTGGGTCTGTGTCTGAGAGCGGCGCCGGGCGCTAATGGCGCTGGTGGGATTAAATCAGAATTCCAATTAAAAAGCAAATAGGCTCACACAGCTCCAAGCTCTCCTCCCCGCTGCACTGTGCAGGCATATTTAATTGATCTCACCATAAATATGCATAATCAAAAAGGGAATGTGACTTTGCCTCCCCGCCCTCTTCCCTAATTACGCCGTACACAAGAACAAGAGGGAGGGAGATTCATCCTCAGCCATATGAAAATAAGGGTCTGCTGCTAATTGTATGATGTGAGACCCGGGCTGCCTCACTAACAGAAATAAGGAGGGGGGGAGGGGGGGCATTTTTAGGCACTCTTTAGTAAACATTTACGGGGATAAATAGCAAAGACAATTTAGTTAAAAATGCTTAAGCAACAGGCATAAAAATAAAACTACCAATAACTATTATGCATGTATATATATATATATATATGTATATATATATATATATATAGCGCATCCAATATATTTCTTCCCGAATCTGTTTTTTTTCTGCTTCCTATTAGCACTGACCGCGTCCGGACATGGCAGCCGGAGCGTTTGAGTGGCAGGCTGAGCACTAAATGCACGCTCTTTTCAGGCTTACTAAACAGACCAATTTCTCTGTCGGATGCTGGAAAATATGCCAGCATGAAGAGTAATGAGCAAACTGGATGCAAACAGTCATTATTCACCCACAAAGGGTCGTGAATCTTGTCTTCCCCTAAGAGGTGTAGATGAGAAGTACATGGTGAAAAATCCCATAATTATATACAAGATCTGAATAATCAGCTTACCATTTTACAGCAGGAAATAACCCAATACCTGACCAGTAAAATCCACATCAATTTCACCCTATCTGGGTTTAAATTAAAGGTCTTCTAAAATAAAATGTAAAATCATTGTTTGTCTTGCACGTATATAGCATTTGATCATGTTTGTAAATGTTAATTATATTAACTTATATTAATGTTATCTATGAGTCATGTGACCAGATTACCAGCATAGATTCTGTACCCAAAGACCCCAGTAGTGTCATGTAGCCAGCTTAGGGTCCTGCTACCGATATGTAGGGTTCATTTTCATACGGCTGGCTGTTGTAGTATGAAGGGGTGCTGGTAGAAGGGGTGCTGGTAGTAGGGGTACTGGTAGTAGGGGTACTGGTAGAAGGGGTGCTGGTAGTAGGGGTGCTGGTAGAAGGGGTACTGGTAGTAGGGGTACTGGTAGAAGGGGTGCTGGTAGTAGGGGTACTGGTAGAAGGGGTGCTGGTAGAAGGGGTGCTGGTAGTAGGGGTACTGGTAGAAGGGGTGCTGGTAGAAGGGGTACTGGTAGTAGGGGTACTGGTAGAAGGGGTGCTGGTAGTAGGGGTACTGGTAGAGAGGTGCTGGTAGTAGGGGTACTGGTAGAAGGGGTGCTGGTAGAAGGGGTACTGGTAGTAGGGGTACTGGTAAAAGGGGTGCTGGTAGAAGGGGTGCTGGTAGTAGGGGTACTGGTAGAGGGGTACTGGTAAAAGGGGTACTGGTAGAAGGCGTTCTGGTAGAAGGGGTACTGGTAAAAGGGGTGCTGGTAGAAGGCGTTCTGGTAGAAGGGGTACTGGTAAAAGGGGTGCTGGTAGAAGGGGTACTGGTAGAAGACGTAATGGTAAAAGGGGTGCGGGTAGAAGGCGTTCTGGTAGAAGGGGTACTGGTGGAAGGGGTACTGGTAGAAGGGGTACTGGTAGTAGGGGTACTGGTAGAAGGTGTCCTGTAGAAGGGGTACTGGTAGAAGGGGTACTGGTAGAAGGTGTACTGTAGAAGGGGTACTGGTAGAAGGGGTACTGGTAGTAGGGGTACTGGTAAAAGGGGTGCGGGTAGAAGGGGTGCTGGTAAAAGGGGTACTGGTAGAAGGTGTACTGTAGAAGGGGTACTGGTAGAAGAGGTACTGGTAAAAGGGGCGCGGGTATAAGGCTTTCTGGTAGAAGGGGTGCTTGTAGAAGGGGTACTGGTAGAAGGTGTACTGTAGAAGGGGTACTGGTAGAAGGTGTACTGTAGAAGGGGTACTGGTAGTAGGGGTACTGGTAAAAGGGGTGCGGGTAGAAGGGGTGCTGGTAAAAGGGGTGCGGGTAGAAGGGGTGCTGGTAAAAGGGGTACTCGTAGAAGGTGTACTGTAGAAGGGGTGTTGGTAGAAGAGGTACTGGTAAAAGGGGTGCGGGTAGAAGGCGTTCTGGTAGAAGGGGTGCTGGTAGAAGGGGTGCTGGTAGAAGGTGTACTGTAGAAGGGGTACTGGTAGAAGGTGCACTGTAGAAGGGGTGCGGGTAGAAGGGGTACTGGTAGAGGGGTACTGGTAGAAGAGGTACTGGTAGAAGGGATACTGGTAGTAGGGGTACTGGTAGAAGGTGTACTGTAGAAGGGGTGCGGGTAGAAGGGGTACTGGTAGACGGGGTACTGGTAGAAGGGGTACTGGTAGAAGGGGTACTGGTAAAAGGGGTGCGGGCAGAAGGGGTGTTGGTAGAAGGGGTGCTGGTAGAAGGGGTGCTGGTAGCTACCCATTGAAAACATATCTGTTTTGTGGTATCCTTTCTGAAACTGGGCCTGTATTGCTGCTTTGGTCTTGTACTGTATTTTTAAGTGCCATGTGAGGTATTCAGCTGTGTGAATTCCAGCCATGGAGTGGACTCTGTACGAACTTGTCCAGAATGGAAAAGACGTCGTGCTTAATGCCAAAGGCTGCTGGTCTTAGAGCCGGTGATTGCTCTATTATTTATGTGTAATATTTCACACTGGTTCAGACTTCCTGTCCTCTGCATTGACTTGCCTTCATCGACTTACTGACTTTTCTTCTCCTTTTCTGAGGCTCTAATTAATGGAAATTTTGGGTAGCAGAAGATGGGTGTGGGTTGGTTTGTGTTTGTCTTTGTGCATGTGTATGCTCAAACCCAGCATAAGGAAAAAAAATCCCTAATGTACTCTTTTACAGAGACTAGAAGAAAAACAACCTAATCTACTTTGTCCACTCATGGAAGATCTATGAAGGTCTCGGACTAAGCTCAGAATAAAAAAAAACAACCTGATCTACTCATGCAAATGCTAGGAAGGTCTTCAACAGAGCCCAGATTAAGAAATACAAACCGGTCTACTCTAGGAAGATCTAGGAAGGTCTTCTACAGAGCCTGGAATAAAAAAAAGACACCCTGATTTACTCTAGGAAGATCTAGGAAGGTCTTCTACAGAGCCTGGAATAAAAAAAGACACCCTGATTTACTCTAGGAAGATCTAGGAAGGTCTTCTACAGAGCCTGGAATAAAAAAAAGACACCTTGATCTACTCTAGGAAGATCTAGGAAGGTCTTGTAGGACAATGACAGCAATGAAACCCCAACACTTAACAAAAAACTGGGCCCCCCAGACACTGTTCTTGCCACAGATATCAGGGGAGATTTTATACCACAAGATGGATAGGTCCCCTTCACTATCAGGCTGATTTACCACCACTAACTGGGTCATTTGCCCTCAGCAGCCGAACGATTTGGCTGAAATAGCTGTCTCACTTTTGCCCTCTTCGTTCGCAACAACCGTTATCTGGCGCTTGGCTTAGAGTCAAGCTTTGATTGATCTTTTTTAGACGTCGGATGTTTATTCACAAAAAGCATTATGCAAATCAGCCAGGGGAAATGCGTGGCACCACCACTGAAAGGGAATATATTAAAAATGCAATCTGAATTTAAATGGGGAATATTTCAGAAGTCTGATTCATCAGTAGTTGATTGCTCTAAAGCATATTTCAGGGTGATAATTCGGAGTTAATGGGTGAGTGTAAGGGGTGATAATGAAAGGAAGCGATGTGCTTTGAACTCTGATTGCACGCTCAAATATGTTCCTTGCTTCATCTGTAAGGGACAAATGTCAGCAATACAGGCGCTCGGCGCAGACATTTCAGTCGCGCTTACGCACACTTTCAGGTGGGATTTTGTATTGGACTACGAACATTTTCCTATTCAAAGTGAAATTTCAATACCAAGCCAAATGTAATCACACAATATATTGTATGCACATTTTAACCATTATGAAACCATTTCATTAATTAAAAAATGTATTACTTTCAAGAATATTCAGCAATATTGGAGTGACAGTTCCTGTGTCAAATCACCACATGCACAACTTTGCATGTAAAAATGTGTGCCGCACTTTTGTTTGGCTCTTAGCCCCCGCTCCCCCACGACTCTCCTTGTTGTCTAAAAAACCCATGATGTGGATTCAGTGCTTTTAAAGCAGTGTGTTGTTTTTGCTTATTTTTAAAATCCACACAAATATGACAGCAACTGCTGTCTGCCTCACATGCACACAGGGAGCCGAATCTGGCATTAGATCTGAAAGGAAAAAAAACATACATACATATATATATATATATATGAATACTTCAGAGACGGACGCGCTTCTTTAAATTGCTCTGTCTGCCTCGATGTTCTAAAGCAGCCACAGGGATGGTACTTATGTATAGGATCGGAATGGACTTCTGTAGGACCTGCAAGCCCAGTGGTTTTCTGGTGTGGGGTTTCGTGGGGGTGCGCGTAAGAGCGACACATGGTCTGATGCTCTGATGGGGTGATATTAATGCGGGGGAGAGTGATCCAGCAGGATATTGCAGACTCCTCTAGCTGTGGCCTGCACCGGGCAATGCTGTACTACTGTACCGTGCAGGAATATCCTCCCAAACACATTCTAAAATTCCGTCGAGGCGGGTTGTTTAAAACTCACGGTACAACCTTTCAATTAGACTACCCTTATAAATGGTTTATGAATGGGTTATAATCAGGTTATTAATTAGGTTGCAGCACTTTTTAAATCATTAATAGACAATTATAAACAAGTTATAATTCTTTTTATTAATGAGTTACTAGCATTTATATATAGCAAAGGGGAGCCTTATTGTGAAGTGGTACCAGAGTTTCACTGGTCACTGAGAATTACTGTTCCACCAGTCTGGAGCTGAATCCCTTTTATATGAGATAGATAATAATGAAAAGGTATATTAAACACGTGCAGCTGTTTTATATAGAAGATTTTTTTGCCGATTCGCTGCACCAGTGTTAATTAGTGAGTCTCGGGGAAGTAGCTATGACTGGTTGAGCAGCTGGTGGGAGAACGTCAGCTGGCACTAAGGGGAATACAGTGGGAGCCAGCTTCAGTTACAGGAAGCATCAGTGTTAGCAAGTACTGGGGCAGGAAGAGGCATTCACAGGAGCAGCGCTCTCCCCCGTCACAGGAAAAGCAAGGAATGCAAATTTATGTGTTTGCAGAGAAGAAATGACAACACTTTAGTTGAGGTTTCACAAGTAACTTAGTAACTCAATTACTATTCAAGTACAAACCATGGACAAATATAGTTACTGCATGAAATACATGAATATATTATGATTGAACCAACATGGGATCAGTACGTAACTAACATTTAGTTTCTGGTGAATTGATACATCGCTACGTTAAGTCTGCCTCCTTAAGCAAAGTGTTACCAAACAAACACTTAACAGTATTCGTTAGTTTGCCTTCTATGAAATCGGTGTATTTGTCAGTGATGCAATACAGGGTATACAAAGGAGAAAAGTGGCCTGTTCAAATTTCCCTCATTTATTACCGACAGCCATAAGACAAATATACCAAATTCTAATACCCTGGCTTCGACTTCAGGTGTGAAAGTAATGGAAGATATAACTCTGCCCTGTGTAATGGACTGCTCACTTCACACTAATATTTTATGGGATAATCAGTATAGATTAGGCAGAAATTGCCGAACTAATGTTTTGCCTTTCACGCAATAAAGACGGCAAGCCCCAATGAAAACCTAACGTGATTTATTTACTGCCATCATCCCAAAGATGTTCCATAAATTTCCTCATGCTGAGACTAATCTGAGAACTAAAGGCATCCGTAATCCAAGGTAATGCCTGCCCACAGAGAGGGAAAGTGCCGAGGAAGCCAAAAACAAGCTAGCACCGCTGAAGAGATAATCCCCATTCGTTTTGGGGAATTCCATGGAGGACCATAAGCACTGTTTTGGGCTAATCCCATCGCAAAATTTGTACAAACAACCTGGATTCCACTGTGCCTAATGAACTGGATGTTTATTAAGTACAAACGCAATCAGGTGGCCTATAGCACACTGCTGGTTCAGGAGACACTTGGAAAATAAACTTAGTGGAGGATAAATGCAAAGTATTTTACACAGTGCTGGTGTTATGAAGAGGGATCAGAGATAAAATCAGTATCTTTTGAGTACGACTTGGGTATTCGCAGCACTGTAATAACACAGGCAGACAGATAACGGCTAGCTCAGCTTTATCAGTGGGTGTGCGACATTTAAGTGCGTGTGCGATATTCCGTGTGACCCCTGATGATCGAATGCACACCTGAGCAGACTGCAGGCAGTGGTAGCTCGGTGGGAAGTGGCTCTCCCTGTGTGTGCAGCTTGCCTGCTCACTCCGTGCCGCGCAGGGCTTCCTCCTCCGCAAGCCTGCACAAGTCTGCAGCACTTTCCCAGTGTTTCATGCTCACGTCCGATAAAGTGTATTCTGTATAATCCTACAATATTAAAATGCGAATGCAATTTTGAAGTATGACGTTCTATACTATGTTAATGTATGAATTTACATTGTGTGAGCCCAAGTCATACTTTCTGCATTACAAAAATGATGATTCTCTATTTATTAATAAGAAAGTCAAAAACAATACTGAATACCACAGACCCAGTGCACCCCTGCCTTGTACTCTGTACTGGCTGACAAGGATAGAGGGGTAGAGGGTGGATGGATGGATGGATGGATGGAGGGAGGGAGCGAAGAGGGACCAGGCTGCAATTCTTCCTCATTATTAGGCCTCTTTATGTGACATAACCACAGTTTTCTTTCATTATGTGCTCAACCAACTAAAGGGATGAAGAATCACCTGCAATCCTCGCTTGGTCATAACAGCATGTGGGTTTATGAACTGGTATTTATATGCTGTCCGAAAACAACAAACAGGAGCCCAGGCTGGCTGAACTACTACTATATACAGGGATGGAGCTATAGGGGCAGGGGCTGTAAGCTGATTGGCCCCTGCCTCTGTCACTCACCAATTCAAAACAAATCATTTGCAAATGATAAGGTGGGCCCCTTCGTATGACTCACAGATTGAACCTTGCTTCTGAGAACCCCCATATAGATGGCGGGGGAGGGGGGGGGGCATGTGTCTCTCTGCTAGCCGGCTTCTTGCAAGCCACGCTAGGGGGGGCATGAAAACAGATGTCAGCGCATAACTCTCACATCAGGGAGTCCAGTGCCCACTGCAGCCTTGCTAATGCTCCCAGCCATCTGCTATTTACCCGGGATGGAAAAACACCTTATTTACATTACCGGGGATGGCAGACGATGAGACAGGGGGCTTGTCTCAGGCCTCACAAACAGGTGAGCAGCACCACTCGCTCGTTAAGTTAAGGTTGTGATATACTCAGATGCTGATGCATCCATCTGTTATTTTGGTGAAAAGACGAGCCTTATCCGAAAAGGAATCCAACTGTTACTCTTGTTACTGTACTAAGACACATATAAACCATTCCCTACACAGTACTGACACTTTTATAGCTTATCATTTTCAGTATTTGACATTTTGATGTTGGCTAAAAGGGTTACGTCAGCTAAGTCCTTCTGGAAATGTGAGCTTGAAAGGACTCATTGGGTTTTAACACAGTCTTTACCCAGTTTAGCAACATAACACAGCATGAACAGAGATGCAGAGATCTAACCCTGTCTATGAGTGACATGCTGCAGGAACAGGGATGCAGAGATCTAACCCTGTCTATGAGTGACACGCTGCAGGAACAGGGATGCAGAGATCTAACCCTGTCTATGAGTGACACGCTGCAGGAACAGCTGCCTGTCACATTATCTCTGATGGGGTTTTACATCAGGATTGAAGCATGACTACAAAGTCCCCACTACTGGAACAAGCAAAATACCCTTTACAACATCCATATAATGTTAAAGAATCTACTATAATGCACTATAAATAAAGCATTTCTGCATCTATAAGGCATTATAGTGTTCATTATAATACTTCATAAGCGCTAATGAAGCTCTCATCTATAATGGATTATAAATACCTTTCTAATACATTTTTATAGTCAGTATAAGAATTAAGGATGCCTTATACTGCATTATGAAGGTATCTATAGAAGGTATCTATATATAATACATTATAGATAACAATTTTAAGTAAATTGTTACCATACATTTTTCTGTAAGGTCTTGGT
Organism: Petrocephalus sullivani; assembly: GCA_026780845.1. Classification (NCBI taxonomy): domain Eukaryota; kingdom Metazoa; phylum Chordata; class Actinopteri; order Osteoglossiformes; family Mormyridae; genus Petrocephalus; species Petrocephalus sullivani. The sequence continues at coordinate 960,524 of JAODKM010000016.1, read as the reverse complement.
TTGTCTAAAAATTTGTTTGTAAAACTCCCTTTTATTTAATAAGAACTTAATTTTAAAAGTCTTTCCTTAAATCATAATTTATACTGATTTATTTAAAAAATGAATAATGTATGGATCCCATTCAAGTCCATCATGATCATGATTTAAATGACTGTGTATCCATTAGAGATGTATTGTGACTTATTTTGGGGCAGGATCTGATCAGAGCTCAGTTTTATGAGTATGCAAAGTATGGGCTGATGTCTGACTATTCACGTGGATCATGGCCCGTGTCTTTATAGTATACTCTTACTGGAAAAATTCATACCTGGAGAGCGTAGCCAAATTAACACGGTTTGTATGCATGTCAGGAAGTTTTATTTTAACACACGGTTTAGCACACAGTCGCGATCAGTTTGGTGCGTCTTCACACACACACGCGCGCATGCTTTTAAGTGAGCACTGTCCGCCTCCACCGTGGTAAATTATTCACACGCTTTCTGTTCACAGTAGGAGTGAAAACATACTGTGCTCATAAGGCAGTGATATCACCTGATTTTAACTGAAACGGGATTAATTAAGAGGCGAGGAGAACGCCGTGTTGTTTTACATCACTAACAGTAATGACAACAGACAGCTATGTTTGTAAAGCCAGGAACAGAAAGGGCAGAGATGTAATAAATGCGGAAATGTTCCTGGCTTTAATGGTCTGAATAATGACCGCCAAACTACTGTGAGAAAGTTTAGCACTTGCAACAAAGAAAAGAGCATTAGAGTACCGCTGGGATTGGGGGGGGCGGCTGTGCCAAGACACCCCCCCCACCCTGAGGTACTTCTGTTGCAGTTCGTCTTAATCATTCCGGAACATTCTCTGCAAGCTGCAAACACTGAACCCAAATCCAACGCTCAGAGACGTGGATTTTGGGTCCAGTGCACACACATTGTACAGCTGCAGTCGAGTGTGACAGATTCCTCGCCTTGAGGGGGTGGGGTTTGGAATAAATCATCTTCAGGTTGCTCAGATATATGTCCCATAACTTACTCTCCATTCACTGTCCCTGAAACATGGAGCTTTCTTTGCAGTTTTTAAGTTAGATACAAACTGCAGTGAGGTTTGTGCACTTAAACACATACACACACACACTGTATGGACAAAAGTATTGAGACAAAAGGCCATTACACATACAGGAACTTTTATGACATCCCTTTCTAAATCCATAGGCATCAATAAGGAGTTGCCCCTCCCCTTTGCAGCTATAACAGCTGTCACTCTTCTGGGAAGGCTTTCCACAGATTTTGGAGTGTGTCTGTGGGAATCTTTGCACATTGTGAGGTCAGGAACCGATGTTGGATGTGACGGCCTGGCCCACAATCTCCCTTCTAGTTAATCCCAAAGGTGTTCGATGGAGTTGAGGGCACGGCCAGTCAAGTTCTTCCACACCAAACTCACCCTACCATGTCTTTATGGACCTGGCTTTCTGCACTGGGCCACAGTCATGCAGGAACAGTTCCCACAAAGCTGGAAGCATAGAATTGTTCAAAATGTCTTGGCACGCTAATACACTAAGAGTTCCCTTCACTGGAGCTAATGGGCCTAGCCCAACCCCTGTTAAACAAACCCATGCCAATATTCCTCCTCCACCAAACTTTACAGTTGGCACGAAACAGTCAGACAGGTAACCTTCTCCTGGCATCCACCAAACCTAGACTCATCCAGCAGACTGCCAGATATAGAAGCGAGATTCAGCCATCCACGTCAATGAGCCAGGGATCGCTCAAAGAACAGATAAACAGGTAAACTGAAAGGGCCAATCAGGATGGAAGAGGCCTCTCATGTGACATGAGAGCGCTGCAAAGCGCACCAATCTGGTGACGGCAGCAAATTACATTCAAATGAGCAATATATAGAAATGTTCCATTTTGGTAAGCCATCCCTGTGTGGTGAGTGAATTAACCAGATGTTCCCACCAGACGTCATCACAAGCTGCCAAGATCAGAGTCAAATAAGAATACTTTGATGACATCGGAGGTGACTGTTTGTAGTTACAGACGGCACAGTGCACAGATGCACAGAAGAATATGCAAGATGCCACATGCAACAATTTCGATATGAAAAATAAATAAGTAAAGACATGAAGATGGTCAAGACAAGTGGCTGAGTATTGAGAAAATAAGTACAGTGCTTTGGTAAAAATATACAAATTCATCGGGAATTACTGCACAAATAGGTAAAAGATTTGGCCACACAGAACACTAAGCAACCATCTATGAGTAAAATGAGAAGCAGCCACTGGACTTTATTGAGTTTCTGGCTTTTCAAAACTGATGCATTTTTTTTCAAAGACATGGCTAAGGCAGTATGTTATAAGGGGTTATCTGACCAACAATCAAAATACTCCTGAATCCTAATATTAGCTCAATCGATTCACCTTGCATAATTACTCTTCCAGAATTGAGCCACTGTTAGCCTATAGCCACAAGCACGGGGATGCCAGTTCACCACAGGGCTTTCAGCTTATACGCTTCTGTGAAATTAATGTCCCTTTTGCCACGTTCCCTAAGTATCCATTTGTTTGCAATGGCCCGACATGTTTTATCTGGGCAATCCTTCAGCACCTGAGTAAAAGCACTGTAAAATCCAACCATCTACAATACAGCTATCTGTACTGCATCGCTCACTCTCATTTATTGGCTTTTCACGGACGCCATTGTGCATCTGGGCACACCGAGGGAGGCAAATGAAGCCAATTTCACACAAGGACTCATTGTTCATTTGACATGTACGGAATGTACCTATTCGCATCAACTTGGCCAGCTGCAGTATGTCGCGTAACAATGGAAAAACTAAGCGAAACAAAGACGATTTTAATGGCTATAGATGTCTGTGATGAGGATGTCAAGGTGACCTGGGACACAGTGCCCATTACAGTCATCCCTGTATGACAATCTGCTAAGCCACATTGGCTGTGTTAGGGCGCCTCGAGGGGTATGACATAGCCATAGTCAGCAATTTCCCATGTTGTTCTCCATGTCTAATGTCGCTAAGGCTTCTGCTCATGTACCGAAGGTAGAGTCCTGGAGTGCACATTATATCACATATCAGTTTTAGTCCAATAAGTTATGAACGCTGTACTTCACCCTCAATTTTCTACCTCTCAGAGTCCAATAAAGAATTCTCCATGTTTCCAAATTCTCTTTGCAAAGATTTATAAGTTATCAAGCCATAAAAATTATTGAGCGTAGGAGAAGGCTCTTTTTAGTATAAATATCATAATGCTGGTAGGATTTAAAAAAAAAAATCTATACACAAATTGCACAGATAATATTCAGCTCCCATCATAACAGAAGATATGACATGTCTGTTAATGATGTCAGTGGGTAACTTTATTTTGAGAATTGCTTCATTTGGGCGTGTATTGAGTAATTTTCCAATGAATTAACCTCGTAATTTTTTGGGGAAATTTTATTTTATACCCGTAAACATCTTCTGGCTGAGGCATGGATGTACTGTATGCCATGCAATGTAATGGGAAATTGTCAGCAAAACTCACAGTTAAGATCTTAATACTCTCACAGCACATAAATATCTGCCAACTGTATCGGGCTGTGTTGGCTTTATAAGTATCTAAGGATAACTGTATTATTTATTCATTTGGCAGACATTATCTTCCAGCCATCTTCCATTTGGAGATTTGAAGGCTTTGCGAACTTCACCGGCTCTGACAGTACTGAGGGAACAGGATGATAATGAGATTCGGGTCGAGGAAAATGAGAAAAAAAATCCGACGTTGAGTGATAATGCAAGACTGGTATGAAGGACAGGGATCTGAGCTCTTTCATATTTTACGGAGGAACAAACCGATGAGGAGGCTTCCTAAACTGGTCACTGTGTGGACAGCCGGCACTGTAATCCTCTCAGTCATTAGGGAGCGAGAAAAAGTGCAGCCTGTGTCCAAGACCTTAATGGCCAGACGCATGACTTGGACACAAATGGGTTTTCCCGAAAAAGGGCAACACAATGACTTCTTTGTACACGAGCAGCCTTCTCCTTTCATTTCAGCTCTGTCAGTTCTGATGGTTGTCTCAGTGATTTACTGTAATTACCTCAATAGTATCTTTACCGCTGAGTGGAGGAAGCTAGAGATTAATGAACCCTCGATAAAAGTGTAACGAAATCCCTATTTGGTAATTAATCGCGCCCGAAATGAGTTGACCCCCCCGTGTCACAGACGAGCCGCCACTAGGGATTTCATTAACAAAAGACAAATGGATGAGCCCTCGGGGGCAAACTTTCTGCTCCCGGGGATGCCGGGGAGGGGGCCTGAGAGCGGGGGCAGGGTGCGGCAATTACTCGAGTCAGCGGGAGGGTCTCCCAGGTGGTGCCAGGTGATCGGGAGCACCCCCCGGAGGCGGGGAAGGAGCAGCACACAGGTGCACGGTGCCGGTGATGGGCGCCGGGCTCGCGGTGCCCGCCGTGTCCTGGAAGAACAAGCTCCCGCTGTCACAGTGACACAATTACAGAAGGGAGATCTATAAATACAGTGCGGCAGTGCTAATTTGTCTTGTTTATCCCCGCACTGTCCCTACAAGTAAAAACAATTACTTCTGGCGTAATTGGCTGCATTCAGCCATCTGTTCATAGTCTGGCCTAGTTCAACGATATTCTTGTTGTCCATCCAAAAATATTTTTTGACATATGTGTGTGTGTATATATATATATATATATATATATACACACACACACACACACACACACATATATATAAATATATATACACATACAGTATACATATGATAGTGTTATATTATATTATATGGTACCTTTTGATAGATATTACTTTCATGTTCTGCCAATATAACAGGCCACACTGCTCACATTGGCCAAGCCTTTGGATACATTGTATGTCTAGTTCATCTGGTAAATCCCTCTCTGGGTATGTGAAGTATATTTGATTTTGTAAAGGCTTTGTTGCTGAGAGTCATGTAGCTCTCAGGACCCCAGTAGCACACACAATTCTCTTAGCAAAGTATATTTTTGAATGTATGGGCATAAACACATGCAGATGGTTTCAGATCATTAGCATCCTTTCAAAGCCACCCATGTTAGAACTTAGCTCAATTACCTTGATTGCCTTCTTACCTCCTTTGTCTCCTTTGCTGAATCTCTGTTATTATCCATGCATATTACCACATAGTTCAAGAGACATTAGAGATGTTAGGTGAAAATTATGGAAATTAGAGGTAGAACATTCTAAAATGGAAGCATGGTGGCTTGGTGTGTAGCCGTGTTGTCTGTAGGGTTGGGGGTTCAAATCCCATGTCGCAGGTTCTGTATATATTGCATTGTGTAAATGTCTGTACAATGTGATAAAAACCTGTCATTTTTTCGGTCCCCACAAGTGGAAACTGTGAGTGGTGGGGGGGGGGGGTCTCCAGCCTTGGGCCCTATGCTGCCTGAAGCTCCAGGGCTTGCCAGGGCCCTGACCTGCATGGGCGATGTTATGGCGGGAAAAGTGGGACTGACTCTCAAGGGCCCCAAGTGGGGGGAGGGCCATTGAGAAGTCTGTAATTTTATTTTTATTTCAATATTACTATCATAAATAAAGGTCACAATGAATGTTGCTAACTAATGTAAATTGAATGTTTTGGTTGAATAAATCGGCTGAGTGATGGATTCAATTTTGTATCCTACATATACACTCACCTAAAGGATTATTAGGAACACCTGTTCAATTTCTCATTAATGCAATTATCTAATCAACCAAT
>JAODKM010000016.1:941660-954679 GCA_026780845.1 Petrocephalus sullivani | reverse complement strand
GTCCCCCCCCCACGACCCTGAATGAATAAGCACTTGGAAGATTGACTGATGGATGGAATTCCTGCATTCCTTCCCCAGGGAGGTGTTAGCAGCTGTGCCTTTGTAGCACAATACAGCTTTGATTCCTCATATTATCTGCTCTACAGAATTACCACAGTGCTCTTTACTGTACAGTATGTGTGAATGAAACATCTCACTACAGATGTGATATATATCACATGCATGTCACTTCCAAAGTCACAGAAAAGCCCTAAATCAGCTCAAAATACAGGAGCCAGGTGCTGCATAACTCACCTCGTCAGATGCATGGTTATGACACGCCTGCAGTAAAATGTAAAGAAGAAAACGGGAAAATGTGTTCCTCCCAGTAGCAAAATCGGGTATTTTTGTCTTGCTTTAAAATGTTATTCTGGCAATTCTAAGATTGCCATATGAGGGGCTATAATTCATACAGAGGGGCCAACCTTATCATTAGCCAATGACGTGTTTCGAATCTGTGACTGACAGGGGAAGCGGCATGTCAGGGGCCAATCAGCTTTCGGATGGGGCCAGTAGCCCCGCCCCCTATATACACCTCTGACCCAATATCTGTATAAAAAAACGTCCCGCTCTGTATTTCTATCCAAAGTGTACCTAGTAGCGAGCTCCACACACTGAAGGTACGACGTGCATATCACATGACGCGGGGTTAATCAGCACTGACAGCCGCATGTGAGATACACGGCGTCAGAGGACTGTCCTGTCACACGCACGCCCCCCCAGGGACTCCCTTTAGTCCGTCGGTGGCAACCGCTGCACGACTTTCACTGCACAAACCCCCCTCCACCCCCGTGCTTTTGGGGTCCATTGGCGAATCTGTTGGAGTAACTGCCCCCCCAACAGCCAAAATGACAGACAGAAATTTCCCCCAAACCATAACAAAGATACCCTATCGGGGGGGGGTCCTGTATCCCTGAGCGCAGATGGACATGGCTGATGGCTTGGCACATTCATTTGAAAAGAAAAAAAGATAGAGAATAACTTCAATTAAGCTCAATTTGTGGCCTGTTCTCAAGGCTGAAGCTTTGCTGTACATAAAAAGCCCTCGTCCCACATACACATCTGGCCTCAGCGTGATCACCTCCATCTTTGTAGCCCCCAGATACACCCTGGCTTTGTGCGGCTATTACAGGAAAATTAAATATGTATATAAACACCCGCAATTGTGATATAAATATATGACAGGCCTGTTTAAAGGTGTCAGTCTAAGGGGAAAGAGCTGCAGACCTTATCGCTTTAGAGGGGCCCTTTACAGCACTTAAACTGGAGGTACATTATAATTTATTCAGATAGGATATTTCCATTCATCAAGATTTCTTAATGAAGCAATTAAGATGGAATTTGGCAAACAGACAAAACGATCTTACAGCTGCATCACAATGCACATACAATTGCCTTGTACCTTTCCTGGCAATTTTTTTTTACATATTCTCAGTCCTGTGCTCAGCTCAATATAAATCTGACCTCATTGAGTTGTTACAGCTAAAGCCGTTACCCTGATCGTCTCTTATGACTATAGGATTGTATAATGTCGCTACGCGAAAGGCAGACGGGAATGCTAATGTAAATTCCTGAGGTATGAACGCATTAATTTGCAGATTCTATTTGCATATAGACAAGCTACATGCGGAGGCTTTCATGGCCGGTAGAGACAGTAAGGATATCTCTCACCGCCTTATTTCCCAGCTCTCGCTATGTGTGACTCCACACGCATGCCCCATTCCTTCTTTGTTCTGGTGCAATCTTCCTCTTGGCGTCCCGTGTTAATTACGAGAAAGTCTTTGCTGTAACCCCGCCTTGATCAGTGACGAGTATGACATGAATAAACTCAAGTTCAATGATAAAATTCAGTCCATATGCACTTGGTTCTTTAATAATAGAAAACAAATTCGGTGACGCGTGGGGCATACACTGTGATGAAGCATCGTTGCTCGTTGGTCATAGTGCAAAAAAAAAAAATACAGGATATAAATATGTAAAACAAACAAACATGACATCAAGACATATTGTTTTAGCTACTGTCAGTATAACTTAGCGCACATATTTATACAATGAGGCAGAAACACCAGTGTTATTAACTAGTAATATTTCTTTAGGTAAATTATTTAATTCTTTTGTTATTTTCAGTCTCCGTCACCAGTCTTTGTGTAGATTACATAGGGAAAGCACGGCTGATGGCAGTATATAGCTCGAGTGACTTCCTTTGTTATATATGTGTGCACTTGTAGATTTGTTACTGCGGTTTTCCGCAAGCCGTCGCCTCTGATGGCATATATCAGCGCGCGACCTGCCTGTTGCGACTTCCTGTTGAACAGCTAGCAGAGATAAATACGCGGCGGCAAAGCGATACCTCTCTGTAACCAGCAGCACCCAGCTGTGCTGTAAAATAGAGGAATTCTCCTGTCAGCGACAGCAGCCCTATTCTGGGAAACTGTCTTTTAAATATTAATTTTGTGGCGGTGCCGGCTTCACTCGCGGAGTCTCTGAGCTATTTAACGATCCGCTGAAAAACAAATATTAAATATGTCCTCGGCTAGTGCTGAAACACGGCGGCTTTGCTCCGCGGCTACCTTTGGCCTCGTTATTTACAGGCTACCGTGGTGACTTGGACGTTAAATTATAACACAGCCCCTAGCAGCAACCTCATACCTCCCTTCGTCCACATCGTTTATGGCAGAGACTGAGTGGACGTTTGCCCGGAGATGGCGTATTTTTCATTGTTGGGAGGTTAGCTGTGTCCCCTTTTTATGTATTTATGTAATTCCGCCTCAGTATGGCCTCTCCCGATACACACAAGCCCATCTGACTGCCCCTCATTCACCATTTCATTAGAAGGTCAATGAAGTGATGCCTTTGCACCACCTCTTCCAGGTTGGATGGCTCCATGCAAGTGCGCCCTCTTCAGGAAGGAATGTGAACTGAGACGTTGCTCTCAAGATTTTTGGTGTCTACCTGTTGTTCCCACCTTGTCATTTTAGCCATGGTGAATAGGTTTGCCTATTGATGACTTTATCGTCCATCCCAACCTTTCTAGCAAAAGTGCTAGAAATGACTGTACATGTGTACACACTGTATATATATTCATAATCTAGCAATTTTGCCCTATATTACTATTTCAGATCAGATGCCAAACTGCATTTCACCATCTAGCTACTTGCACATTGTGCAATGATAATAACGTTTAATCTAACCCAACCTGAATCTAATCTAATCTTTGTAACTGAAAGTTGAAGTTTATTTCCTAGGATTGTCCAACTAAAAAAGAACTAAAAAGTCCAAAATCACAATAAAAAAAATCCTGACATTATGAAAGCCTTTAATTCTTTTTTTGACATCTGGAATCCGACATTACATTTGCATAGCATAACTGACGCTGTCCCCTAAAATGATGCATCATTTCTTACCTGTTTACACAGCTGTGAGTCAGACAGGAGCACTCCAGGTTAATGTAAACTGGGGTCGTATTAACTCGCGTTATGAGTCAAGGGAGCATTAAGACACCTGGTGGCTGGATCATTAATCGCACCCCTTCAGAAACGGGGGTACAGACCTTGAATACGGAGGGATTCTGGACACTAGGGCATCAGTAGGGAGGTCACATAAGCTTCTGCTCAGAATACTTATTCCTGTTCTGTCCAGATCTGTTGACCTGCTTAGTCTGGATGTTTCATTCCAACCTGAAACAAAAATGCAACACATTAGAGAAGGTTACTACTGTTTTACTGTGATTGTTGTTCAGAGTAAATTCTAAGTGGAATATTAGCACATTTCATTACTGAGAAACATTTATTCTTTTTGATAACAAAGACATTTACCCGGTTCTAAAACAGATCGCACTGATTTCATTTCTAACAGAGGGAAAGGGAAACCATTTTTCATCATCGATTCCCAGGTGAAGTAACCTTTGGGTTTTTTTATTATTATTTTTTGCACCTTCATACCCCATGCTCTGTAATTTTCAGCTGGAATAAGATACGTAAATAATTCATGTGTCCTTCAGCTCGCTCGGAGAAGGCAGGCATATTACCCTCTGAACATCCTCCAAAGCGAGTGGTTACCCAGAACAGGTGGGCTTTCGCAGATTTCTGAAATCCAATAGCCTGCTCATTTTTTTTTTATCTGTCCCCTTTCTGTCCCAGGAAGTAGTGATAAAAAAATATTGTGGCGCAGAAAAAAATTTTCTTGGTACAGCAAATGGAACATATAATCAGCCATTCTTCATGTAATATTAACCCTCCTTTGAATGCGGAAAGAAGCATTTTGGGGTGTATTTATGCTTTTATAGCTATCTAACAAGTGGCTGAGTGACGCAGTTATGAATTTAACCCCCCCCGGTAGATCTTTTCTAAGCATAACTGGGTCATTCGAGCCCAGCAAACATCTTGACACCATGCAGTCACCTCTACCAAGGCAAGCCTGAGACTCATTAACATCTACGGGCACACCTGTAAATGTCAGCCTACTCTCTGCGGCTCATTAATAATAAAATGGAACATCATTTCAATCCCCCGGCCCGGGTGGCATTTTGGCAATCAGCGGATGAACTGTTCTAATTTGCAGCGCTGCCCTTCGGGGTACGATCTGCATACAATGAATATTTAAAAGGCAGTAAGGCATCGGGGCGACCAGCAGCGAGGGGGCGAGAGACGGGCGGCCAGGCTCAGCACCACGGCCCCTCTGAAACCGCCAGAGGCACGGGGGGATAACAGCGGGGAGTCTAGTCCATTCCCCCAGACATCAATATTCGTTTCTCGGCATTAAGTGGCCGCTGCCAGACTGGAAATTATCCCCCTTTGAGATGAAGAGCGGAAATGTCTGAGGTGCGACTGGTCTGGAGGAAAAAGCAAGCCCAGGCAGGTGTAGGCACTGGGGGGGCCTGAGGGGGGTGGCATTTCTGGAAAATGAAGTTGAAGCTCCCCCTGCACGCTTTCCTTCACCCCGCGCTGGAAAATTCCAGGTGAAAACTGAAAAACAAACTGCACTGATCATTTATTACGTGACCCATTTTGGGTTTCTCCTCTTCACCCAGCCACATGACCGTCAGAGGGTGTGAGGGCGAGACCCAGGGCTCCTAGCTGTAGAGGCCTCCCAAATTTCTATTACAGCGTATGAATTATTATATTCTGTAGCTGGGCCCCCCAAAATGAGTGAAGCCTTCACCCCCACCCCCCCAAATTCAACCCTGGGTGAAGGCATAGTGAGACGGGACGTCCCTCCAGAAGGGTGTCACCACACCGACCGGGGTTGGCACATTGCTCAAGATCTCAGGTCCCCACACTGGCTCCCTGTCTCCTATAGAATCGATTCCAAAATACAGCTGATGCTCTACAAATCGCTGAATGGTTTGGCCCCAAATTATACTGCTGATATATTTGAAGAACAGCTTCTGCCATTTTAAATGTGCTCTATAAATAAATTTGCCTCGCCTTGCCTATAAACCTAGTAGGCGATATTGCCTATAAGCAGGGTGAAATGACATTTCACAATCACACAGCTAGACACTGGGATCTCCTTCCGGCGAAGATAAAATGCCACAAATATTCTATTTGTTTTATTCTCTTCTGCTTTCATTATTTTCACTTAACTTTAATTTTTATTTTTCATATTTTATGTGCATTTAACTGTACGTGTTTTATTCCTTATTTTGTTTTCTGTAAAGCACTTTGAATGACCTTTGTGTTTGAAAATGTGCTATGCAAATAAACTTGACCTTACTTGACTTTATCGAAACCAAACAAAGGCGCTTATGTTTGTCGGCGTTATTGTGGAAGTGACCTAGCTAACCACTTGTCATAAGCATCCATTTAGCCAAAAAGCTGCTGTTTTGTGCTAACAATGCTGTTTTTTCCTTTTAACAAATAAACTCTTCCATGTGGCGACATTAACAACAAAATGTGAGTTATGAAAGCCTGGAGGAAACGTTATTTCTGAATTTTTCACAATTAAAATATAGCAAAAACCAGCAATTTATTACAGGTTTCCAGTGATTTCTCTTGCTGGGAATTAAAAAATCATAAGTAAAACCTTGCCGATGTGTTTTCTGTTTCATTGGACAATTAAATTATTCTTTGCTGAAAGAGATTTGTATGCTGAAAGCATGTACTGCTGTTGGAAAGTCTTCAGGAGTCTGACCACCCAGTGTGTGTGGTTACTATTTAGATGTAAACCTGGCAGCTATAATTGCAACTGCTGAACACTTTGTCTTGCTTAGTAAACTGTAGAACTGAAGGATTTAGCGGTTTGCCAGTCTGAGAACAAAAATGTCATTCTAATTCCAGCCTTGATGTAAACTGTGATTTTCTTTTTGGTACACATTCAAGGCAAGATTTCCTTAAGGAAATATGGAAGATTATTTGGCATTCCAACTGATGTACAAGAAACATCGATTATGTTTGGTTAGAGTTGTAAACTCAATGAAATTGACCTTAGCCCTAGCTTTAACAGCTAGGTAATAGCTAATAGCTGTTAGGTTTAGAAAAAGCGTTAACTCTAATCCATAGCCCTAGCACTAGGACCCAGCTCTAAACCCAGCTCTAAATCTTTAGTTAACCCTAACCATAGACCTAACCTTAATCTTAATCCCTACCACTAGCAAGAGAGAGAGACCTTCAGCGGATGCAGACAGGATGGTCCGTACACATGGTCCGTCTTCCACAGCGGGCTTTACTGTTTTTTTGGAGGGGAAATGCTAGCCCTAACCTTAATACCAGCCATAACCCTCTCCCTACTAACTAGCCTAGCCCAAATCCTGTCTAAATGTCAAGGTGCACCATCCCAGAAGGAATCCAAAAAGTGTTCAAAACTAAAAAAAATTAATCTCATTTGCTTATATAGAAGCAGAGATGGCAGAGACGGCATAGTTCATCATTGTTAATTGCATTCCACTTACAGAAAGTCTCGGCTAAAATCACATTCTTAAGGCCAGCGAGTGGATTCTTATAAAAACCTTCTTGAGAAGAATATGTTGCATGGCAGCCTTTCAAATGAATGTTTAAGGAGCAATCAGCCCCAGCCCCAGCCCCAAGGGAACGTATCTAAATGTCTACGTTTATCTGGGCACTCTCCGGTCACATGGAGGGTCCCGGCACCCTGGGGATTCCACCAGTACCTCCAATGCGGCTGGCCGGAGCTCAGCGCTGGTTCAGCAGGGTGTCCTCATGGTGTTACTTGACATGCTTGACAATTAATATAACTGAATAAATAAATGTGGTTATAGTGTCGGTTATGGCAGTTGAAAAATAAATTGCTTTGGAAAATTACCTGCTGAATGACCTGTTTTATAACAATAACAAACTAACAACAACATACAAACAACAACAACAATAATAATAATAATGTGCTGGTTTTCGCCACATACTTGGGGCGTATATCACAAGAAAGACTTTAGCTGGATAACTTGTCAGATTTAAAGTGATTTGGGCTAAATGTAACTGAACGAAGATAATGTTCATTTAAACACGTTATCCAGCTAAGGGACTGATCCGGTTTGTGATACAGGCCCATTGTGTCCTGTTTTACCTTTGATGTCATGGATAAGCCATTATGGAAGATGACTGGATGGATAAGAATATTTCATTTATATATTTGCATATATTTGCCACTGTAAACTCAAGAAGGTATCAGAAAGTTTAAGAAACCTAATTTGGCAAATAAAATAATTTTTCTATTGCTATGTTATTTAAATAACATATACTTCAGGAAATTATAGAGACATGTGGCGTGATTTGGAAACTTCCTGACTCAGCCAGTGTTAGCCCCCCAGTACTCATTAATTACAGAGACTTAAAAATGTATGGGGTTACTTCATACTTATAAAGTCATAAATTGTGTGCCACCATATAAACAACACAAAAGAAATCTCTGAATGGAATAAATGACCTCTGAAACTATCAAAAAGACAGGAAAAATAATAATAATAAAAAAACGACAGTATTTTATGGAAGCTTCGGCACAGTATGATAATATTATATGTAAGACTGAATCAGGAAAGGCTTTCACAACATTTTATGAATTATTGCACCTTTTCTAAAAAGTACTAAAACTAAAATGCTCGTGTGACCAATTTGTTTCTTTCTTCAGTATAAAATCCGCTGAGTATAATAAACAGTGTTTTTCCCACACAGAACAAAGATAATTAAATATCACAAAATGGGAAATTAATTCCAAAGCACATCATGAAAGCTCCAATCTAATTTAAATGCCATTGTTTTCTGTTATGCTCATTAAATTAAAATTAATTATGCACAGTTATTTGAGAAAATTCATCATGCTATGTTGAATAAATGAAACCATCTGAATCATTGCAATACCAGAACTGGTCTTGTTAATGAATTAAAACAAAGTATGCATTCGTAATTGCCTTAAGAAAGATCTTATAATGGATAAAAGTTCAACCTAATATATGTATTTTCCATTTTATTTTGGTTAATTGACATTAATAGTATTAATGTGTGCTTAATTAGTGTGTGCTTGCCTTTCATATTTAAGTGGCCAGCTGTGTGCATGAAACAAAGTGCTCTTTAAACAAATCTGTCACCAAAATGAATAAGGAAACTATGTAATCACATTTGATAAATCATACTGACAGAAATGTAGATCATTTTGTGAATTCACAGTGTGCAGAGCCACTTGCTCTGGCTGCAGAGGAATTGTTATAATTTTTCTCGTTTTTATTAGAACCTAAGTGCTAAATTCGGAATGGATCTTGTGTATATATTACTCATACTGCAGTTATAATGTAGGTGCAGGTATAGCTCTCCTTGAAACTCTGTACCTGCAAAACAGAGATGGATAGTCTGATGGACGGTGCCGCTGTTATACTGTAATATAGCTAAATTGAAATCAACCCCATTTTGTAACTAATGTAATAATCCTACTTCAGCCCAACAGCATCTGGTCCAAGAGCCCTTCTGTGACTTCAGGGCAACCTTCAAAGTTGACACTCATGCCATGGGGTGGTATATGGTTCAGTAAGTTAGGAACTTGTGTCTGTGATTGGAAGGTGATTGGCTGGAATCTGAGGATCGGTAGAGTGATGTCACTACTGGGGCCCTGAGCAAGGCCCTTAACAACAAGTTGGTCTAGTGATTATCTGACCTTGCTTTCTTAAAACAAAAAACAATGTCGTCTTGGATATACTGCTAAGTAGATAGATCATAATTTCGAGAATCAGAATTACCCATAGTGTGCTTTTTTCTGGCCTATTTTGAAGAGATTAGTGTTTGGCTGCAGCGTTGCTGGTGGTGACGCTCAGGACCATCATGAGCAGCAGGGTTTGTGCCACCGCGTGTACGGAGATGGGCAATGCAGCAGAAAGCAGAAATTGAGAGCCCCACGGTGCCAGAAAACCCACGAGGATGTAGATTTGCTATCAGGGACGTAGCCAAACTCGGCAGTCCGCAGGGACCCACGGCAGAATCGCTCTCCATCTCCATCTGGGATGGAGAAGTTGGGGCCTAATCACAGCCGAGAATCGCCGTGCACGGCATCAACCACGGGTCCCCCGCTCTCTCGGTATACGTCTTTGCATCGCTATAGCTACGCTCAAGTCTCTCAAGCGTGAGGAGACGATCGGGGACCAAATGTCTGGATTGGCATCCAGCAGAGCAAACAAACAGTCCGCATGGAAACAGAGAAGCAGAATCATTCCTCAAAGGCACGAGGAACGTGTCTGGGGTCACAACAGGAAGTGGGAACCAGACGGATTGAGTAGATGTCAGCAGGAAGTTATTAGCTGTCCTTGGAAGGACATAGCCTGAGGAAACACAGTATTATGGCAGCACAGTGCATTACTGGACACGTCCTTAAGTGCAGAATATGATAACTGATGCAGTTTCCTTCGTTTTGTTATACAAAAATTAAGCAAAGTTTGTCCATGCAGGACCAAAATGTATCACTACTGTGTCAGATATTAATAAAATATAACATAAGCTTTCTTTCCTTGCCAATGTCACATCACAAATATGTACTGTGGAGCAGTTGATGCGAGCAATAGGAAAACATGTTTGTTATTTTGTAACAGCGATCTTTTCTCAGATAAACCCTGGGAAACACTGCAAAGGTAGGTCATACATGTATTCATCAATCCACAAGCTGACCCAGTTGGATTAGGGTGACCCAGAGCCTTCCACAAATTACAAGGTATATGTTTTCTCGAGAAAAACAACACTATGGGGTGTGATCCACTGTGTAATCATGGAGACAGGGGGCAGGGATGTCACATGACTTGGGGAAGTCAGGTGACCAATATGTCCATGTCACATGTCCAATCCCGTCAAGAAGCTCACTGTGCCTACACTCAACTGTGGCCCTTTGCTTTCATGAAGGTATCAGGTTTCATGTCTCATTTACCTTGGGTTCCTTCCCATTATTTGGTTAAACTCCCGTCACTGAATAAAATCCCTTTTCCTTCCTCTCATCTTTGTCTTCCATAAATCTGTTCACTGCCCCACCCAGATAAACTCTTATAGAGTAATAATACCCCACAAAACAGAGGTCAAATATACAGTATTAATGTAATATCTCCACATTCCCCACACACTCCGATAACAACACACATCCACTAAAACATTTAAAGTAGAAATGGTCGAACTGGTAAGCTGACAAAGTATATTTACAGCACAATGTTATCAAGCTTAAACAATCACCGCAAGTGACTCGAAATTCAAGATTTTTATTTGACACTCTGCTTAAACATGTATAAACTATAAGGGAAAAAGCTAAATAAATAATGAATAAAATATAAATAATAAAATAGAGAACAAAGAAAGACTATTAGAAAAGGCAGCAAAATATATAGGAGTGTAATATGAAGTGTGCAAGGTTAAATGCAACTTTAACCCCTTCCATAGTGTGTGTATCACGTTTTAAATGCAGTTCAAGTGACAAAAATATCACCGCATGTTCCTGGGTAATGCTATTGCAAATACTGCAGAGCAAGCCATTCACAGAGAAAAACAATGTTAGACTAGCCATTGTACCCAGGAAGGTTATAAGGATTATAAATACAGCAACAACCACCCCACAAGAACATCAAATGGCACATAGATCAAGCCATTTTACTGTTTGCATCATACAATAACATTAAGGGGTCAATATAGCCAGAACACAGGGGAATGATTTTTCCACCATATTCCCCTGAGTGTCTGGGAAGGCTGAAGCTATATTGGGTGCAAACAAAACTATATATATTTTTTAAATGCCTCCAGTGAATTGCAGTGACTTAGGAAAACAGCAGGCGCCCTTTAACTTAAAGAGCCGCTTTTATTCAGTGCCGCTAAATGTGTGACGGTGCCTAACATGCCTCTGAGGCACCCAGATAGCGGCTGAAAACAGGCAGAGCGCAGAAGGCAACAATAGCAGCGGCATGCTCACAAGAGCGCAGGGAAAATGGATAAACACAAAGAGCGGGCGTTTCCGTGGCAACCGCATAATTATGACAGCCCGCCAGTGGCTGTGTGAAGTTCCCTGTGTCAGTTTCAGATGTTTCCCTCTGATGTGGCTCAGGGTCCATAGCAACCTAGCTCCGTGAGGGCTAATTTTCCTGACAGTCCCTCAGACGTCAGCCTCCCTGGTTGTGTTGCTATTTCTATCATCCACATGCCCCCCCCCAACCCGCACCAGCCCCCACATCGCTGCCTCCTGACAGGTGCGTCTTCCCGCTGGTGCCTGACTGCGACTGTGAGAAGCTTAGATCGACGGCCGCCATTGTCTGAAATTTCCTCCTGGCTTTGCTGCAGCCGTCCTATCAGAGGAGCTCTTAGGGGGGGCCGTTTACGTCTTGCTGTTTACGCGCCCCGCTGTGGCTATAACTTGCCAGCACACCTAAAGTTAGCTATTTATATCAGTGCTGTGTGTTTATGCATGGGTGTCGTTATGGGAAGGAGACTTGGGAGGATTCCAAGAGCCCTTGAGTGACAGAGGTTCTAAAAACCTGAGACAAACATGATGTGTTTTAATGGGGCCAAACATCTCAAGCAGCGCCCTTGTGTTTATGACCCCTTCTCTAGATGTACAAATTCCATACATTCATGGTGTTGATCTAGCAGCAGCAAGCTTTCATTGCCAGCAACCATCGAGACAAGTAACTGGTGAGATAACACACATTCCTTCTCAGGAATGCCACATCTTTCACAATATCTTCGTAGCCTGGAACTCTAAATATGTGAGCTGACCTGTAGGGTATGAGAACTTAAACGGGATTCATATGACAATGACACCTGCCTTTAGTCTGGTTCTTCTGGTAGCCTATGAGGCATGACTACCAACTCCAACACCCCGACATTCTGCAGAACCTGCCTTCTGAAGAACATGTATGAAACTGCAACTTTCTATACACGATGTATCTTTGGCACGTGTTCCTTTGTTTCAATTAGCCGGCAACAGCTTCCATTTTGGCTCAAATTATGTTGCAGTTCCATGTAAAACAATGATAGCAAAGAAAACAAAAACAGTTTCCTAAATGCCAGGTTCATAAAATCCAAATGACTGCCTAGGAATCCAAATTAATTTAGGAATTTGTTTTTTTTCTTTATGTCAGCAATTTATGGTCTTGGTACAAAGGAGTAGGCCTCCTTCATGGTCCACATTAATATGTGTGTGAGTGCATACATCATCTAGCCAATAATTATGTTACCACCTGGAAGTCTATCTGCCTATGTTAGCAAAAGGCTCACTTAAAGCCATAGTTCCCTAGAGATGCTATTAAATCATCAAAAATGTCAAAAATGTTGCAGTTTGTCAGTGAACGGCTTCCCCCAAGGCGGTTTGCAGTAACGCCTCGCGCCCGCGTTGTGCTTTACCGGGTAATGTCTGTTTTGGGGAATGCTGCGTCGACCTTCAAGCCTTGCAGGCTTTGTAAGCAGGTCCAGCATCTTGGGGGTGTGTGGGTCGGGGGGGGGGGGGGGGGGCGGGGCAATGCGTTGGTGTGCCCCGCCGCGGGCCGCCCAGGGGAGAGCCCGAAGGAAGAACAAAAACACCCC
>JAODKM010000016.1:926576-937115 GCA_026780845.1 Petrocephalus sullivani | reverse complement strand
GTCGTGGTGGCCCCTCGCCCGCCCCCCCCCCCCCCCCCCCCCCCCCCCCCGCTTACTGGCATTTTTCATCTTTATTAGATATTTCTAAGCTAGCTGGCACACTGTTCAATAAACTCAATAAACTGTTGACTTCTCTGCTTCTGCTTTTCTGCAGGTTTGTATCCAAAGACTAGTACAACTGCATTTATATAGCTTTTGTTAGGATAAGTGCTTTTTTTTTGCTGAGATACAGCATTCTGAGCCGGCTCAAGGCTCTTAGCAGTCCTGTAAGGGAGACAAAGGCCCCGGAAGGGTAGCTAGATCATTGCCATAAAGTGTAATCACATATTCATGGATTTTAAGGCATAAAAAGTCATAATTTATTGCACTATTTGCCAGACCCCTTATTTGCACCTCTAATATTTAAATAGCGATCTTTCAAAGATAATTCCGGCAGCTTAGTATTTGCCATGTGTTTTATCTCGGATGTTGGGCAGGCTAGCAGACAGATATTAGCTATAGGGAGAACTTTAAATCTTGCAACAAAGTTCCGAATTCAGCATAAATGGTACAGACCACTATTAACTTCATGAATTTTAAAGTGACCTTAATAATACTATGATGATCATTCTAAATGCACACCATTTTGTATGACAGCTTTTAAATTACATCTGCGGCCTTGTAGGAATGTTTAAATAATTACTGTGCTGAACTACATTGCTGTGTCCTATAAGCTTGTATGTCTAAATATACTTCAGTAGTTTCAAACTTTAACTGAAACAAACTTAATGTTGTGAATTTATAAGCTACTGTTCAGCTTAACACAAACACATGGCTTTTATATTTAATCTTCTGCTTATGAGTTGTATTTATGTATGAAAAACAAATCAAGTTCAGGCTGAAGACTTTAGTATTTTAATTCATGTTTATTTCTGGCATTAATGCCAGATGATGAGCCGGCGGATTGTGTGTTTCTTTCTTGCCACACCAACCTACTCATAACTGATCTAACTAGTACATAACTAAATAATGGTACTTCTTAAAACCCATCTATTCTCCTAACATAATGCAATTAAATATTTATCCACCTTGGTGACACACCCTCAGGCACCCTCATTTCTCCCCATCTGTAGGTAATTACGAGTAACGTACATAATTATGCACATTTACTCCAGTTCTATGGAACATGGGAGACACACAACCTACAGCTACAATCTTCAAATTCACTTTCATGTTAATTTTAAGCATCATTTCAAAAACTGTACAAAAAAGCACTGAAATGACAGAACGAATGACTGGAACTACATGGGATTTGGGACCTTCCGGAGCTAATAGGGTAGAGATCCTATCATCGGGCTATCTTAGATGGTGAAGGTTGTATAACAGTATGAGATAAATCATGGTGATGTGCCCTAACTGCACTGTCCATGTTAAATTAAGCAAAATTGTGTCTTAAACCACAGCAATTCTTTGCTCTAGTTCTGTCTTGCAATAATTGCCCCCGTTTACTAAAAAGAGAGCATCCAATCCATGAATGAGCTCATTAAATAGCAGCAACATTCATAGATGGGTTTGGTTTCTGTGCCAATTAAATTTCCTATGTTACAAGCAATACATTTTCACTGGAACAGGACACCCCCCAGGCAAAAATGTATGCAGTGTGTCTAAATAAGAGGCCATTATTTACAGGCGCACTCAAAATATTTTACCCTTTAAATGTCCTGTCTTTAATTCTATGCCAGTAGTGTGGTGCGATATGTAAATAGACACATATTATTACCATCCTAATGGCCAGTTTGGGGTTATAATAGCAGTTAGCATAATGTTACAGTCACAGACATGCAGACATTGCTCTAGCTTTGAAGGCCTTAGTTTATTTCACAAACTTCATTGTTTATTGAGATCACATCTAAGAAAAGCTGCCACCTACTGCAGGTATTCTTTACTTCTGAAAGCATTATTAATATTACAAGATGCATCATTCTCTGCTCATACACAATAACATAAATATTGCTGGTTGCTGATTACTGCTCTCAGTACAGAAACAGGGACGATGCCTGCCAGCTCTTGGCAAAGTGCAATTAAACCTCTATCTGCTTCTGTCTGCTTCAAAATAATCTAGAAAACCAACCTACCCAAAATAAACTGACATTTGAGAAATTTCATCCTGTTTTTTTTTTGTCTTTTTTGTAAATAATTAATGACTGCGGTGGGTTGGCTCCCCATCCTCAGTCATTCCCTGCCATGTGCTTTTAATTCCGGGTCAGACTCCGGACCCCCATCACCCTGCATAGGGCTGAATGAATGAATAATTATTCAATGGTGTGAATTCATATGTTTCCTTATCTTTAATGTTCTTCTTATGAACTGGCTAAACAATAGCTAATAGAAGTTTTCCCTTTTTTGTTCGTTTTCCTTTTCATTCTGATAACAGCCATAGAGCCAGATTCTGCAAAGGGAAGCAGCCTGTGGTATTTAATCCGTGCGGCAGATACAATGTCCAAATCCCCTTTAAAGGCGAACACTGGCCTGGCCAGTTGCTATGGAAGTTTGAATCTCATTATGAGGTGATCTGTATCTGAGGAATCTTGCCCCTCTCTCTCTCCATGAGACCCTCCTGCCTGGCCAGGAGCAAAGTGTTTTCAGGGAAGGTGTTGGGGTAGGGGGTGGGGGGCGGAAGCCGTGGAAACAGTGAGGGCCCAGCAGTCTCGCTTTGGCCACAGCACAGATCTCATCTCCAGTAATCCCGGCGAGTGCAGCACGACCCAATAAATCCTCCGTCGAGGAGCCGTGCAGGGGGAAGTGGCGGCCAAATTGCCCTGCCGGCTCACGGGCTGCCCATCCCTCTTTCACTTACAGAACAGCCCCCCCTGCCCCCCACCAACCACTCCGTCTTCCACCCCCACCGGCGAGTCCCAGAAGCTCGCTTGTCAATTTTCTACGATTTCACAGCGCAAATGGCCGCGCAGCTGGCTATGGATTTATCTCGTGATCCCTTCAACGACATTTTAAGCATGTTTACGCATCCGCATTACAATTTACGGCCGTACGT
This sequence comes from Petrocephalus sullivani, assembly GCA_026780845.1. Lineage (NCBI taxonomy): Eukaryota > Metazoa > Chordata > Actinopteri > Osteoglossiformes > Mormyridae > Petrocephalus > Petrocephalus sullivani. Next base: position 934,084 of record JAODKM010000016.1, on the reverse strand, counting down.
GCCGGCGCCTGCACCAGGTACTTGTCTTTTGGATGGTTAAAAATAAGACTATTTAGAGTGTATCTAAAAGAATTTTTCTCGAGATCTATATAAACTAAGCTGACACATGTTGTTTTAAGAGCTGGTTCCGAACCGTACAGCTCTGGTCACGTCAACTAAACGTTAAAAAGTACCTCTAACATATCAATAAGGAGAAAATATGAATCTGGCAAATCCTTCAGATGACAAACCAGCTTTTGTTAAGGCCTCGCAGTAGTGGAGGAAATGAAAACTGATACCGTCTGCTAGCTTATACAGCGGTCACTGTCGTCCGGAAACAGGGGCGGCGGTGCGGGACTGTGGTAGACCAAATGACGGGCTGTCAGTCATCACCGTAACCCTCACACATATGTACACCAGGGGAGGGACCCTCACTGAGGCAATTACTGCATGTGACAGACAGGTTGGGATGTCAGGGTTGGCCTTTTGGTGTGTGTGTGTGTGTGGGGGGGGGGGTCAGTGCTCAATTAAAGCCAGTAAACACATGGCTCCCCCACACTTAAAGATTCCCCACAAAAACCTTCATGCGGACCGAGTCATCTGTGAAGGGGGTCAGAGCGCCCCCCGCTGGCTCCGATGGGAATTGGGAGGGGGCTGCAAGCAAGGTGATGCTAATCCACTACTTTAAGAAAACATGAGGGTGCCCCCACAATATCATCGACTGCTGTGCATGCTAAAGACCGCAGAAAGGCATCCGATAAACCAATCTGGGTCAGACTCCGGAGGGACCAGGAGCTGTTTCTGCCCTTTGATTTTCGTAATAGATTTTTCTAGAAACAAGCTTGGACGGACTGCAGGTTTGTTATTTTGGACTGATTAGGGGGAAAAAATCCATGCGTCTCCCAACCTCTTATCCAGCACAGGGTCATGGGGGCTTAGAACCTATGGCAGACAGGGGTACAGCCTGGACATGAAACCAGTCTGTCACAGGGCACTATTAGGCTAACTGCAGGAGGAACCCAACAAGACATGGAGAGAGCGTGCAAACTCCCCACACAGCCAAACACACAGCACCCCCCTGGGAGGGCACCCACCTCCCCAACACACTGCCCAGTTAGGCAGCTGGGATCACGGAATTATCTGTATAACACCTGAACAGAAATTTGACAGAAATGTTGTATGTTATTTATTTAGTTGCATTAAAGTGTGCCAACGGCTAAGCGATTTTATATATGTAGCCCATAATTCACATGAATGTACAATCAATTACATCTGAACTTCTAACCCCTTTACTTTGTTTTCATTTTTTTTCTGCCACTGTCGTTTGCAATAGCCAAACAAAAGGGTAAACGAAACACAGGACAAAAGGAATCACCCTGGCATGCACAAACCGACCAGCAAAAGACGATCTAAGTGCTATTAGGTAACAAAAGACCTTTTAGGGTTCAAAGAAGCGGCTCATTCACAGCAGGATTAGAGTAGCTGCTTCGCCGTGTCCACCGTCTGCTGATTGTTGTCTCCTGAGTGCGGTTGGCTTAGCCAACCGTGAGGCAGGTGGGTTACGGTCGAGTCATCTGATTGGTCAGCACCAGATTACCGTCAACCACAATGAGAATCAAAACAAAACTTGAAGGCTGCTCCTTTAATTACATCGTTTCACAGCAACAAAGATATTCACCAGATTAAAAATAACACCATATGTCTTGTATTTTCTGCAATATATAGCAGGTAATATGATACAGCAGACATAAGACTTTGATAAACCTTAAAGCAGTCATTATGCTGTAGTACATATACCTTCATAATGCATTTTAATGCATTCATAAAGAATTATAAACCCAGCTATAACTATTTATAAAATGGCATAACACATTATAATTATGTGTATTATGCATTATGAATCTCTATGAAGGTCTCATCTATAATGCATTATAAACACCGTCATAATGCAGCACAAAGCATCCTTAATTGTGATATTGACCATTATAAAGCATTAGAAAAGTATTTATAGTGCATTGTAGATGAGACCTTCATAGAACATTCATAATGCATGAAAAACATGGCTATAATGTGTTATGCATTTTTATAAATATTTATTTATAATACTTTATAAATGTGTTACAATGAATTATAAGAACAGTTATTAGGCTTTATGATTATGAATATGTGCTTCATAGAAAATGTTATTGAAAAAATCCTTCTCTGTTTGTTATATTTTGCGTATTTTCTTTGTATGATTTGTTATGTACTGACACCTGGACAAGCAGACCTTAAGTTGCACGCACCAACGGATTAGTAGATTTGTTACATTTACACAAATGACCTGAATCAAATGGCTTATTTTCAGAGACCATATTTGACATCCTGGCCCTTTTAAGCCATCTGGTGCCATGGTATCATCACCAATGCAGACGGTGCAAAGCCAGGTGATGACAGAGCACCTGCTCAGGCAGGTACAGCCCGGGAGTCAGCACCTCCCCCCACCTGAGGAACATGGCATTTGCACCCATCTTTCACCACCTGCCCCTTTAGGTGTGTTGTGTTCTATCACCCAATAATTAGGTGTATAGCACTCTGAAGGGGGTGCTGATTATGTAAATACAAAAAAACACCCCAGCCATCTGGAAGGACCTCCACAGCGACATGGTGCACTTTGGATCCGGGATCCCCATCACAAGTGAGGGAATTACTTAGCCCCACTAGCATTACGAGAAGTTCTGGGGACTCCCCACACCGTACCCAACATGCCTGCCCCCTCAGGCCCTAAACCCCAGGATCATGTTAGCTCAATTCATTACCGTGTAGTTCCCCCAGAGAGAGCGAAAAAGCCAAGTCTGGTGACTAGCTAGCTGAACTCTTAACGAGGTCGTTGATCGCCATTAGGTCTGGTTAGCAGCACAGGGCCATCAGGCACACACCTAGCTAACGGCATCCTGACACCAGCAATCTCATGTCTCAGCTCACATCTGCCAGATTCTGGCGGATGGGAGCACACACGGAGAGTCTAGATCTCTGAGCTGTGTGGGTCATCTAAGCGGGCATCCTTCAGGACGCCTTGGAATATGGAGATTCTGTGGCATACCGTGGCGCCGCAGTGGTACCGAGGGCATCGGAAATGTGAAGAGCCGCAAGACCCGAAGCTACGTCTGCTGCGTCCTGCTACCCCGAAACCCAACACTGGGCCTTGCCATGAGAGGCAACAGGGTTCCCACTGCTGTTTCTCCTTCAGTCCTGTTTGTTTTACTCGCCCGAGTCGGTTTGCACACTCTGACAGGACCCGTGATGAGAAAGTGGGAGCGGGGAGAAGAAAAACAAACGTTAGTCTGAGGGATGTGACTAAAGGAGCGATGACTTCTGAGGCACCGGAATCCCTGTTGCCGAGGAAACGGCTGAGAGAGGCCAGCGCTGCCCGTCTGCTGGGTAATGTGGGCTGCGTGCCCTGTCCTGTCGCTACGCCTTGCCGGTTAACATCGACGGTTGCCCCCTGGTGCTGGTGGACTCCGCGGTCCGTACACGGCGGCGTATGCGAGGTCTCGCTTCGTAGCATGTCAGACGACGGCTCGTCCCACCCGCTAGACCCTGGGTCCAGCTGGACAACAAAACCTTTGTGTTAGACTCCAGGCCCCGCAGAAGGGCATTTCCCTTGGGAGGTACCCCCCCCCCAGCAATCCTTAAATGGCCAGAATGGAGCTCAGCTGCTCAGTCACGCTCAGCCCATAGCAAATATCACAAAACGTTGAGCTAATGTAAAATTACCGTGTAAGGGGGATAGGAGAAGGGTAACTGGGTTACTCACTGCCACAGTTTTACTAAAAAAAAAAAAAACCTTAAAAATGCGAGAATGTATTATTTGTGCCATCTGTCCTGTTTTCTGGAGTATTGATCTCTGAATTAAAGTGGAAAGATGACTTTGAATCTGAGCAGCGGGAGGATGTGGGTGGGAGGATTCCAGGAGGCCCTGTTAGGGGGGGGCTCCACGCCCCGCACTGTCGCGCGCACGCTGAGAGCAGCTTGTTATCTGCGGCCGGCGGAGACGTTAATCTGCAGCGAGGCGCGCATCCATCGTCAGCCGGCTCTTTAACGTGACAGGAGAACAGCGCGGTGGATCTGCGCCATCGCCCGGTGGGCGCGATTTCCCCCGTTCTCCTTGACGTGCCACTTCTGGCGAGTCACGTTGGCATTGTTATAGCGGGGGGGGGGGGGGGGGGGACAGATCTCTCGCTCACATTGTTCCCTGTGATCTCGTTAGCCATATTTGACCGGCTGGGCTTTTGGCTCTTCTCAGATGGCTTTATCGAGTGCTGGTCTCATTGTTCTCCCCCGAGGGTACCTGAGACGGCTAACGATTCGCACGGTAGTGTGACAGAAAGGGTGACCAGGGCAGGAACACAGGCTCCGCCTACCCGCCCTCGCTTATCACCCCCCCGTCCTCCCCCTCCCCCCGGCCCCTGTCTCAGGAGTGCTCCTGGCCGCCGGCACCGATGTCCGAATCCACCTGCCATCACCAGGACGATAAAACAATCAGGCTCTCCATTCCCCCGCTCCGGACAGGCTCACCTGCTGGTTCCCACTCAGCTCAAATCACCTCCCCAGCCGGCAGGTGTGGAAACAGCCATGACATAGTCACATGTCTGCAGTAACACCACGGCCACCCCCAATGCGGCCACCCACCCATCCTGCCACACCTCACCGACTCCCTGCTGCAGTGCTGGTGCATCCAGACTCCATCACCGGGACCCTGCTGTCAGGAGAGAAACCGGAAATCACCCTGCTTCCCTGCAAAACACTCACACACCCCCATCCTGAAAAAGCAGTGCGATACAGGTACTCACCCATCACTCCCAAAATTTTTCTCACCCTGAAATTGAATGCACCAATTGATTAGTATATTCATGGCATTTCCAACTATTACATTAAAAAGATAAAACTGTATTTAGCCATCACTTGTATCCAAAGCAACAGACATTTCTGTCAGACAGTCCCAGGGGCCATTGGGGGTTAAGGGCCTTACTCCGGGGCCCACTGGTGACATCACTCTCCTGGCCCCTTATTTGAACCAACAACCTTCTGGTCACAAACACAGCATCCTGACCCACTGATCCACATTTGAGACTTTTTAAGCCACCTGGTGTCACTGCATTCTCGTTCCCGGGTGATTACCAAACACCAATCATGCATGAACACCCCCGGGCTTAGTAACGACCCACCAGCTGAGGAAGGTGTGCGTTGCCACAATTTAGACATTGGGGTAATCACAATGCAGTTACTCTGGATCGCTGTTTCCATAGACAGCAAGGAGGACAATCAAAATCAAATTAGCTAGTAATAGCATTGTAAACAGACATAAAAGCAGCTAATGGTGTTTGAGTGGAATTTAAGCTAATGTGCGGAAAACAGATGGTAATAATGGGAGAATCAACAAAAACAATGCAAGAGGAAAGGCTTCTGGGGGCTAAAGGCTAACTGCCTGCCGGGCTCTTCTGGGACACACTGACCTGGTGCAATTACGAAGGAAAATCTGCCTGCTCCCCTGCTCGCTTCTGTCCTTTGCCAGGTCAGACATAGGTGATGCTTTTGGGGCTATTTAGCGCATCTGAGGTAAAAGGGAATACCGGCGGCCTAATGCAGGAGGGTTACAGGTGTAATTATGCCGATGATTCAGCCGTTTACATTTGACCGCTTCAGCACGGAGATCAGTGTCGTATCATGAAAAACTCCGATAGCATCTGACAAGAAAATCAGTAGAAATCCCACCATCACCACCAGGGACAGCAGAGGGACATGGATACCCTGGCAGATTCAGCACTTGACAGGGGGCCTTAAATACGTAAAATTCTTTGTAAAATTTGGTGGGGGAGCCCAAGGTAACATTTTATGAAGAGGACTTTACACGCGAGCGACACGGCTGCATATTTCTCCTTAGGTTCTGTTGGCCCGTCCTCATCACATTCATCGCTTTCCAGAACCCTTCGCAATTCCTAAAAATATGGCGGGAATTATGCCGGATGCTTACGGACTTAAATTTAAAGCCAGTCTCATCGTGTTCAGAGGGTTGCCAACTTTGGTCAGCTAGCTGAAGTGAGATTCTCAATTCGAGACAAGTCTGCACTCCCATGCACACTTGTATGTACAGTTTATTACATAGTAAATAGTCTGTGGGGTTTGCAGACTACCCCAACACTTTTGCTGTAGCTAATTTTAGGTTAATTATGAAATAATATAGATTTTCTGTAAGATTCCTTGCGTGACTGTCAGAGTCTGAAAGCATGAGCGTCAAGCCAGATGTGTGAGAAGTTGCAACCCTACAGACAGGGCCGGTTCCACCTTTTCTAGGGCCCTGGGCAAAGCTTTACTTGGGAGCCCCCCCCACTACCACCACCATCACCGCAGAAAACAGATTATCATTCACTTCCTCTGCAATGCAGGTAATTTGGGGGCCCTAGGCAGCTGCCTGTTCTGCCAATAGCAAGAGCCCGGCCGTGCCTGCATTCACCGCGTGGATTTCAAGAACGCTCCGTGGTTCCTTTAGGACGGACATTAAACACGCTGTTCACTTGTGGACAAAAAAAAAAAAAAGAATTGCTGGGCTAAGGAGGAACATCCTGTAGGGCAGAGAGAGATCTATCAGCGATAAGAAGGTCCGCTTCCAAAGAAATCAGTGCCTCTTTTGTCCCGGGCCGGCCGCTTTGTCCGGGGCGCTGGCGGAGAGCGGCACTGTCTCTTTAAACGGCAGACGTAGACAAACACGGTGACAGGTCAGGCCTCCCGTCGCCGCGTTAATTTATCTTCACTATGCAAATGAGCCGCATTCTAATGAGCGTGCTAAAAGTGGCAGATCAATCTGCTAATGGCCTTCTGCGCTTTTTATTCATTAGGAGGGTTTCAGCCCGAAAACAAAGACGAGCTATATCTCACTCTGACAATTAAGGCCTGGATGTGAGGGGAAATGAAGGGAAAAAGGAAAGGAGGGAAGAAAAAAGTATGAATGGCTTTTTAGGACAAAGTCGGGCTTTTTCGTTCCGTTAGCGGGGATTTGAATAAGATGGAAAAAAAAAAAATGAGTTTCTGCGCTGCCTTTCACGCGCTCGCCGCTGCTCCACACGCGTCCGTAACGTTTTTATCAGACATGTTTGCCTGTTTTCTCTCCCATCTGCTACTTATGCAAATAAGGCGCCGGGGAAACCGAGGAGGAGCGAGTTCAAGGCCAAAGCCGCACTGGCGGTTGTAGAGCGCAATCTGCCCGGTCTGCTCCGCGCATACTGATCGGCGCCGGGCCGCTAAAGGTGCACTCCAGTCGTGCGGGAGCTGATCCCGATCGCCGCCTCCTGTTTTTCTCCTTTCGGGAATCTGTCAGAAGAACAGAAGCTATAAGGTGTTTGCTGTAAATGAACGGTTTAGCCGTCACCCAAGCCGCCTTTAAAGGCCCCGCTTAGTGGGGGGGGGGGGGGGGGGGGGCGGGGGTCAGTACCAATTTCCCCCCAAACTTTTGGGGGGGGGGAGAAAAATTAAGAAAATTTGTGGTAGGGGGG
>JAODKM010000016.1:912307-926476 GCA_026780845.1 Petrocephalus sullivani | reverse complement strand
TTTTTTTTCCCGTTGGGGAAACCGTGGAAAAAAACCAGGATGTGTTGGGTTTTCGCAAAAACAGGGCCTCCCCCCCCCCCCCCGGCCCCGTGTGGGGGGCGGGGGGGGGGGGGGGGGGGGGGGGGGAGGCTCGGGTCTCACTGCATTTACCTCCAACACTCTGCAGTCTGGAATGACAATCCTGTAATTTCAGGTGTAAGGGGACTTTTGCTCTGGGGTGGGGGGGGGGGGGGCAGGCTGCAGAAATGTGAGGCAATTCCCGTAAGCTGTTGGTGTTGTGATTGAGATAACAATAGATTCTGATACAGTGGGCCTGTAAAATCCCCTTTCAATGCAGCTATATTCAGTACAGATACTGTAGCTTAATAACTTTGCAGTAAGTCACAATGGAAATCAAGTATTGACCACCTCCTGTGGAGTTGGCATTCTCTGGAAAGAAAATTGCTAATCCTGGCACGAACTCATACAGCAAGTGTGCAGATTGCAATATCGCGCTTATTTTATAATTTAAAAAAGCACAGGTGTTGGTTTGATCAGATGCAGCTGTGATATGTTTTTTTTTGAGTACCATTAGTCACAAATAGTGGTGAAGAAATTTAAGAAAGACATTTATTTGAGACTTTTAAACTCATTTCAGGGCCTGACTGATGTTGTTGTCCGACATACGTCCTTTCTCAACCACCACGCGGCACTGAATTCCAGTAGTGGCTGAGAACGGTGTTGAATCACCCTGGTGTTACCCATCTCGAGCCCTTGGGTCTGTGGTAGGATCACCGGGTCCCAGAAGAGGCAGCCGGGAGGTGGGCCTGTGAGAAGAGCAGTGCCTGGTACCCCCACACCCTTCGTGGAGGTTATTAAATGGGGGGTAATAGATTTACTTCTTGCTGCACAGTTTTTGTTCTGACATGAAGCCTAATGGCCTTCCAGGACAACAAGGATGTGAGAATAGGTGGTATGCTATGACTCACCGTAATAGAGAAATCCCTCTAATGGGCAGGGAATGAGCCAGAGGCTCTCCTGCCAGTACCTCCCATGCTTTTATCTCGTCTTAATGACTTAACCAGGAGATGTATTTATTTGTGTGAGAATGTGTGTGAGTGTGTGTGTGTCTGCGGTCCTGTTCTGTTTCACGTCTCCTTGGAGCTCGCAAACGCTCCACTCTCATCAGCTCAATCCTCCTCTCTCCCGTTTTACAGCGCCCAATAACCGAGAAGGGGGGCGGAAATGTCACGGCTCTGCCGCTATTTACTGCGTGTTAAGCGTGCCGCCGAGGTCCGCGCCGGAGCGGGGGGTTCAGGAATAGTTCGTGCTATCTGGCCCGGAGGATTATCTGGCCCCGTAAATCTCATGGACCATGGAGATCAAACAGCCAGTGGTAACAGCTTCTTGCCCTCTGCGAGACCTTAGATGTTTACATTTTTTATTAAACTTTTTCCAACCCTCATTAGTGCACTTTCACAAGCTTATGAAAGCTGAATGAAGAATTCTGTTTGCGATCTTGTGATCTTGATACGCTCTGCAATATCCCATATTAAAAACATCTAAAAGTAATATTTGTGTTTGGAAAGTAATATCCACTTTTTATGGCCATTTAAATGTATTTCAATATGTATATCACATGAAAATTCCCTGGGATCAGTAAAGTTTCTCTGTCTGTCTGTCTGTCTATCTATCTATCTATCTAATCTAATCTACCCAGCCCTCAGAAACCTTCAGACAGGCTACATTTTTGCTCCCTCCCAGCTCCCCACACCCCTATACCAGATATTCTTTAATCTCGATGGCTTCTTTGTTTGTGTTGGGAGCTGGGAGGGAGCAAAAACCTGAACTGTTTGACGGTCCCCGAGGATCAGGTTGGGAAACATCGATCTAGTGCATCGTTTAAGCTTTGTTGTATTTGAAATTAATAAATAAGCGACAATATTCAGTTTTCTGCATCCAGCAAAAGGTAGGGTTTGAAATGCAGGGCTACCAATAAGTCTAACCACACATATATAGAGGTGTTTTGTAGATCTTTTATGACAGTGAGTCACATTTTCCTTTATGAGAAGCTGCAGATATTTCAGGCCAACTTGAATTCAGGTTGAGTTGTCCTTGTGGGCAGCATTCTGACAAGGTCAGTCTGGGCACCATATCATTAACATCTTTCGGCTGTGCGGATTTCTTGCATTGTGAAGTGAATCACTGTCAAGGGACCAGCGGTCTGATTATTCCCGGGGATGTGATCGCGGGTGTGGGGGCAGGAGCACGCGGTATGCACTGGATTTATTGGGAATAATGTTAGTGTAGCTTTTGTATGTGTCTGTTTTTTAACTAGCTAGAATACCAGCTCCAAGGTCAATGTATTCAAAGCCGCTCAAGCATACCGCCAAGTCCATAAGATCCCTGGGAAATAAGATCGGCTCTAGAGAGAGTGGCCAAATCTGGATTACCTCAAAAAGAAAAGCATCAACAGGTACTGTCCCTCAGCTTCACAACGTGGGCATTAAGCGAAAGCCCCTGGGATAAAGCTACCTTCTAAGAAAATGATTTCAATAAAAAAAAGGACCAGAATCCATGAGGCAATTCAGCAGTACGTCCGCATCTCACCCTGTGGAATTGCGCACAATGCATTTAAGCCGTACAGCGCGCGATGCATAAAACGCCCATCTCCACGCAAACATGCAACGCGTGTCCCATTCATGGAGTCGTAATTCGAGTGTAATCCCTTCCGAAATACCATTTTTGAATTTCACAAGACCCTTATACGACATGTTTACAAATGTTTGCCACGAGAATTAGGCATAATTATGCAAACATTTTTATGCTGCACTGAGATCAGAGTGTTGATACTGATTAAGCTTTATTATCTTACATTTTCAGTCATGGCCTGATGATACACCATTGTGCCAATTACTTACTGATATTAAATTGGTAACTGAATTTCTGGCACAGTAATGCAGCAACATGTAGACCCCATTGTGTACAAAACTCTCGTGTTTTCGCAGGTTACGAACTGCCTGGAAGTTTACAAACATCCTACATCCTTCTTCCTCCTGACAGGGAAGCACCAAATTGGCACAAATCGGCTGATTATCAGGCAGGTGTATTCGCTCACCAGCAAATTATCACTGTTTCTCGGGGCTAGAATCGCGTCTTTCGCACGACGGTTCCTTCGAAACATATGGATTGACTAATTACCCCTGATATGATTGGGATGGGCATCAGCCCAGGAATATTAAGATGTTTCTGTGCTAATTAAAACAGGTAATGAGGCCTGGAAACCATTAAGTGGCCTCTTCGATTCCTGTTTGGAGTGCGTGGGCTAATTGCGTGGTGCGGCGCGGTCCGAGTGGGTATAGTGCCGCTTAAGAGTGCTGGCATTTTCCCGGTCACGTCCCACAGAGTCAGTGCTCCGAGGCGGCTGGCTCTGAGCATCCGAATCAGCTGACTCCTGCTTTTCAGCAGCCCTTCACGTTTGCTCTGTCTCCTCTTTGTTCCTGGCAGAAATGGCATTCTTTATTTCCCTTCTTGGCTTTCAAAGATCATCGATCAACTGTAATGGAGGTTTTTTTTGGCATAAATTACTCGGGATCTCAAAATTTATATTCATCATAAATCCGAGCTGTGTGCCCCGCGATGGTCTGGCATCCCATTTAGGGCGCGCGCCCAACCCAGAGGCTTGCGTTGCCTGGGATAGGCTCCAGCGCCCCCCCCCCACAAACCCTGTCCAGGATAAACGGCTGTAAGATGGATGGGTGTATAAATCCAAGCCGAATACCTAAAGAAAAGTGCAAACAGACCAAGGCAGTTGGAACCTTAATGATCATTCTAAATTAAAACCTGGGGTGAAACGTTGGATGAATTCAGATTTATGGTGTAAATTAGAGGGTGGTTTAATTGTAGAGTCAAGTGATGTCAAAATGAAACAAGTACTGATTCATTCAGAAGGTGGTACTGAGAGGAATGTATGTCATTAAAATTCAAAATGATGTACACATACATACATTATACACATGCTGAGCTATTTTGTGAGTTATTTTGCGTCGCCATGGTGATTATTGCCAGCTCTGTGTTCACAGAACCTTCAGTAAATAAAACCAGAATGATAGGTGTCCCCTAGATGGATGGGTAGGGTTAGGGAGGTAAAGGGAGGATGTGAGACAGAGGGGAAGGAAGGACGTTTCTTAGTCTAGCCTGGTCTGGGTCTCGAGGCTCACGGTCGGTGTTTCTGCATTAGGATTGTAAGCTGGGGCTTCGCCTTAACAATAGCTACCGGTTTTAAAAGTAGAAAACTTTTGCAGACTTCTGTAACAATCTGCACGACCTTCCCCACCGATCTGGTGGTTAAGTGTGTCTTTCTGTCCCTGTCTTAATGCCATGTCTTACAACATCATGTCTATATTACGTTTATATGTCATAGCATTTATATACTATTTTTTACTTATATTTCATTGCACTGGCACCAACGAGAATGATATTTTAGCTCAGTGTAAGACTCCACACATCATATATCTGAAGCTGATAATAAAATATATTGCCACTTTGATGGCATTTACTCAACATTTTGTGAGTTGTGTTTAGCTTAAAAACTATCACCAAACTATGATACGACATACACTGTATTTGCCAAGATCAAGCCGTGAGCATCATTTATAGCCATCACAGATTGCTCCATTACAGGTGAAAGCTATGGCCTCTCTGTCAGCTCTGCGGGTGCGATGGTGACACAAGCTTGCATCTGAATCGTCTTCCATTGATTCGTACAAACAACACGTAAACCATGCGGAGAGACTTCAGTGAAGGCAGAGCCATTTGCATCATATTTCCAAACAAAAATATATGCATAAACGATTCACCTCGATACATGGTAAACACACGCCAGACTGTGAGCTTACATCCTATAGCTACTATGGCATCAGAGACATGCTATTCCTGAACTTGTAGGTTTTGCTAGCTAGTTATATCTAGTTTGTTATTTAGTTAGAGCTGCTTATGCATTTTTGTTAGAGCTGCTTATAAGATGATATTGATATTCTTTGTAATTTAACATAATTACTAATGTAATGTGAAAATGTTGAAGCATATATGAATCTAAGATTATTAAATTATCATAAACCTAGCCTATAAAACCTAGCCTAATCTGGCTATAATTGCCTGAATGAGAATATTGGAATGGTGATTTAATATGGAAGTATTAGCTGTACTCAGTGCCGCTCCTGCGTCCTGAGTGGACGATCATTATCATGACATTATCATGACGATGATACCGCCTCCATGGCGATGGTACCGCCTCCATTGTGATAATACCGCCTCCATGGTGATGGTACCGCCTCCATGACGATGGTACCGCCTCCATTGTGATAATACCGCCTCCATGGCGATGGTACCGCCTCCATGACGATGATACCGCCTCCATGACGATGATACCGCCTCCATGACGATGATACTGCCTCCATGGCGACTCCAGGCCACAGGAAGTGCTACAGGCCATGTAGACATAAACATCACAAAACAGAATAATACCACTAAAATCAATATATAACACATGGCTGGCTTTTGTAATAATAACACATATGCAATGCACTGCAGAAGTATTCAATGTAATGCATTCATTTTGTATTTAGTAGGTTAATCCATCGCACTTGCCTGTACGAAATGGTGTTTGTCATATATATATAAAATACTTCACAAATAACCAAAACTACACAAAGAAGATAAAAGAGAAGAGATTATTATTGTAGGAATGGGTGCATATGTAGTATCTATAGATACTACACATTCCCACACCCGTGGGAATGTGTTGCCTGGTGAGGACAAAATTAGCTTAATATTGGCCTCCACCAAGTGAAAAGCTTGTTTACTTGATAGAAACCTCAATGCGAATGGGCTCTGAGGGCTGTGGACGGGGTCTGAGGGCTGTGGACGGGGTCTGCAGGTTGTGGATGGGGTCTGAGGGCTGTGGATGGGGTCTGAGGGCTGATGATAGGATCTGTGGGCGGTAGATGAGATTCGGGGGCTGTGGATGGGCTCTACAGGTTGTGGACGGGGTCTGTGGGCTGTGGACCGGGTCTGTGGGCTGTGGATGAGTTATAGCCAGTCATGGAAATTAGGGAAATGGGAGAGATAAATCAGAATGTATTTATAATAACGGTTTTTGTCTAAAGAGGAACTACTGAAGACCTTTATGCGTAATATAGATCTTAAATAATACTGACGATCCTTTATATACAAGTACATGAGAATGCTACTTTGCACTTATCCCATCTTGCTGTCCTCTGAGATACACAGACAGCAAAGAGTGAAGCCTCCTCGTATACAAGCGCAGAGTCAGTCCCTTTATTTGGCACCCCGGAGCTTTTTGGGGAGTTAAGGGCCTTGCTCAGGGACCCAACAGAGACCTGATTAATTGGCTGAGGATCAAATCAGCAACTTTCCAATCATAAGCACACACGCAGATGTTTAAATCCCCCAAGCAGATGAATCTGTAAGTCTTTTTAGATACATAATAAAAAAAAATGTATTAACACATGGAAATATTTTGATGATACAGATTAATAATTCCAGAATATCTGTAAAAGTGCTATAAGTGCAGTGATTTTTAGGGAAGAAATCTTATCTAAACCAGTGGAAACTCACCCCAGCCAAGAAATCTGAGAAAATGCTGAAATGATTTTCTTTTATAGAAGCTCATGTCTTCTACTGTAGGCCCACCATCCACCAGGGCACGTTCTGCAGACTCTGCACAGCGGGACGCATCCACCCAGTTCCATCTCACCATTTCGTCCAATAAGCTTTGCTGATCGTGAGCCAGTTCTGCGTGCGCTCCAAAGCAGCTCCACTCAGCTTAAAAGTACCCTTGATTCCAGCCCACAAGGTCAGATACAGTCAATCGCCTGACACTTCAGTCCATGCCATTGAAAAGCAATGGATTAGATAACGTGACTGAGCACTACTGTTAATTGACTGGCCTAATTTGTTTGACCCTAACACAATATATTGCAACTTCATAAGGGATTTGAGTTATCTGATTCTCAGCTATGGTCTGTTAATTCATTGCAAGCAGTAGAACACATTTAGAGTTATCTGTAGGGTTTTTCTCTGTTTGTTTTCAGGAAATAATAGACGTCTTATCAGAATAGCTGTGGGCAAATGGGTATATTTCACTCCCTGTAGGAAACGTCAGCGAGGACTCTGTGGGGTATAATCTGGTATAATCTAGGAGGCTCTCCCACATTGTTCCCTGGGACTTATTGTTTCAAAAAAGCATTTTTCAAAAGGAATAGCACCACTGGAAGAGAAGACCGACTGAATGGGAAGCGAATACATCTATATCTACCTATAGGCTACCATGGCAACAAGTCAGAGGCTGGGAAGATTTATGCCGATGCTTTCTGAGCTCAGAGAAGATGAGTTTTCTTGAGAAATTCCTTTAGGCAGGTCAGTGCTCCCATTACATAATTTACTTAGTATTAACCTTATTATCGGGGCAGCGCTGCTGAATGTAAATAGCCTCCCACGTCGATTTCCCATCGCGGGCCGACATTGTTCGAGATTTCAGGGCCGATTCCATGACTGGAGGAGCTTTGCTTCAGAAGACGGGCGGGCGAGTTAGCCGCGTTTTCATTCTCATTTCCAGTGGGGTTTCCGCAGTTCCCATTTCCATGCCTTTGAAAGCACGCCACATGTCTATGCGGCAGTAAAAACGGCTCTCAGAAGACACTCGCTGCACTCTTCCGGCAAACAAAGGTGTCTTTCTTGAGAATTTTGCTTTGTGTCATTGAGGATAACGGTACAATACAGGCATTTATACTGACTTTGTGAACATTAAGGAAGCATTAACTGCTGGTAGCTCAAGTGGCATTGATAGTTTAATAAAATACTGATATGTCTGGTCAATTTCATTTATTTGTGATTGAAATGGTTGAAACTGGAGATACAACACTGGGGTTTAATTAATCGGGTACATAGCGGGATTCAAGAAAAGGACCGGGCGGGACTCAACGACGACCTGAAGCGTTTGATCAGCAAACACCAGAATCTAACTCACAACCCTTAAGCAAGGTCTGGAAACATCACAGCCTCCATACAGTTTAGCAAGGAGCAAAGTCGATAACTGACGAAGGTTCTAGGTATGTGAGCAACCTTTTATCTTCCTTAGAGTAAATATGAACTGTGCTGTAGGTGTCCCTCTTATCAAAGTCGGCTTGACTTTGGTATATTTAAAAGCATATTGTTCAGGTCAGGTGGGGCGTGGTCTGAGTGGGTGTGACCTGTATGGGCGTTTTAAGTTCCTTTACAGCTTTGTGCGATCCATCATTACACAGTATCTAATTTTTTTTGTGATGTAATGGGGTGTAGGTATGCAGAGTCCGATTAAAATGGCGTGCCTGGTTCTGTATTTTCTTTTACCCCTTTTTCTGCCTGTGGGTCCCCCTAATCTCACCTCAGGGTGGTGAGAGATGTCCCACTGGACACTGTGAATGTTTACAGCTCCTGGCTAGTCCTAGTAAGCACCTGTATCATCCTCCAGGGTACACACGTCCACCCATCTTCCCCCCCACCCTCCCTCTCCCCCCGGGCCAAGCGAGAGAACGCACTAACAGCAATTAACCTCAAGGGGGCGATATGTACCTCTTCCAGCTAAAGCCCTCAGCTGGAAACCAAGGCACGCTACAGTTGTATCCTCAAAGCAGCGGCGGCACCAGGGATCAGAGGCAGAGTGTGTCTTTGATTTGCATCACCTTTGGCAGGTTACATTTCACTCTGTGTGTTATGTTCTGCTCCCAGTGCTACACACTGTACTGTAAACCTTTCATTCCTGTTTTTCGGAGTGCAGGGACTGAACAGAGACAGCGAGGAAGCGAGGAGTCTCTGCTAGTGATCGTGAGATCAACCCATAGAGCCCCGGCAGGACAGTCACATGTCTGGGGGCCTTGAGCCCCAGGGGTGCCGCACATTGTCTGACCCTGCACTGTGACTCCCAAGCTATCGAGAGCAAGATGGGGCAGGCGATGAGACGAATTGCAGTGTACCTGTACTCGTGCAAATGGCAAATAAAGGATTTATCCTTTATCAGATGGTTTGATAAGAAAGAGAGGTGGGTCTTGGTTTGTGTGGGGACAGGCAGAGTGACCCTATCGATGTTCCATGCAGCGAGTGTGTGCCATGGAGAGAACAGGCCTCACAACCCCCACAAATTCCTCATGTAGACTGCCCCTTACATGTCCCATCAAAGCATCTTTCTCTGGGGCACCAATTCAAACGCCGATCGATCGATCAGTCATTTTTTATTTAGTGCAGCCCATTCTGGGAGAGGAGTCTGTCACAAAGCGCTTTGCCGGTGATTGATGGTAATTTTCTGGAGGGAATTTCGAAAAAAAAAAAAATAAGACATAAAATGTCAATAGCTCTAAATTATTCTTTGGCTCCTTCAAAGAAGGTAGTAAAGAAGTACTCCTGGAAAATGTGTGTAGAAAATTATTATATATAAACATAAATCATACTCAAATAACATCTATTGGGTGTACAAGTAACAAATGCAAATATAATTGTATATAAATAATGTCTATTGAATGTACAAATATAGAATTGTACATAAATAATTTTCCATACATGTCTGTTGTATGTACAACAGTATGAATTTGATGGAGTAAAATGTAAAAAACGTCCAGATTGTGGTGAGAGATTTGTTGAGGAAAATGAATAATGTATCCTGATTGGCTAACGAGCTGCTAATAGCCCGTGTAGCAATCAGAAGCGCTCAGTTTGGCCCCCAGCGGGCGTCTCCAGGTGACTTTTCAGATAAATTGGCACATCCTTGGCCGACTCTGTAACAAACTGGTCTGGTGGGCCTCCAGTCCTGCCTCGTGGATTCTTCTGCTCTGGCCCTTGGGAAGCTGGATAAAAATAGAGCTAACAATTCCATTCTGTCCAAACCAAATCTAATTCTGCTGAGAAAATATGCCTTTTAAGGTCATTTCTTGGTGATACGGGTGCGAGGAAGCAGAAAGCCGCTAGGGGTAATTCATCCTTTTTCCTGCGACAGATGCTCAGTCGCGCAGGGTAACCACTGGCAAGTCTAACATCACATGTTCCTGGTGCAGTCACTAAGACTCTCTTTCACTTCTTAAGACCATCAGTCTCGAATTTGCAACTAAACCATTGTCCCATTTACCAAAAGCTATTTACGCATCATTTCCTTATGGTGCAATTTTAAAAATACAAGCTGTTATGCTCAGGTTGCAAGCATTGCCATTGAATCCGTTAATGTACAGTATATTGCATATGGGATGTTACAAATAGATTTTTACGCTGTCGTTAATATGCAAAAAGCTCATGGTTGAAGAACCTGATGTTCCACAATGGCCTCCATTTGTTTATGGACTTATCATTCCAAATAACTGGAGCAGACCACGGGGAAAGACTTGATTCTCTGGAGATCCTTCCATGAGCTTGGAGTTCCAACTGGCCCAGTTCCCAAAATTCAGTTCCTTAAGTACCACTCAACATTAATACAGGTCACTGCAGGAGACATTTTTTTACCAATTGGTTTATTTATTAAACTCAGGGTCTTGGTCTTCGTGGGACGAGCCGCTGTGATCAGAGCTTTTACTTTTCCCAGCCCATAAGGCATTTGGAAGTCGATCTGGTTCTCAGACGTGCGGACCTACCTCCTCCTGAGCCGTCGGTGGCTCCATGGCCGATGTGGCAGCACAGAGCCACTCGCAGGGGGAAACTTGCAATCAGAACATTCGTTAACATTCTAAATGTCATTAGATTCTGTGACGACAATCGTTATGTCGCAACAATTGGGGCCAGTGCAGACGCCGGAGCCCGGAAAGACCAGCTTGGACAAATTCCCGGGGACTCTACCTGGAGGAGCAGACCTCTTTCACAACACCTCTGACAGGCTCCAAGAGGATACATTACAAGTATCAGAGGAACTGACCCGAGGGTAAAAGTTTAAGACCAGAATAAGAGTGGAATAAAAATCTCAAATTACCATTGTCGCTTAGTTATTAAATAGTATGTTTACATGGGTATATCCATCCATCTGAGCAGTCTTGCAGTACAGGGTCATCACAATTATGTATATTTAAAAGTAAAAGCTGATTTCTTTTACTGGTTTATGTCATTATTATATGGATAAAGGAATAAACCGGTCATTCTGAATGATATCTATGCAGCAGCGGCAAAGCAAATTATACTTGCAGCCAGTGCGTTTGCATGTTCGGTGACATTCACGAACCAGGCAATGGTCACCTTTAATTGCGGTAACCTATCATGCACCGAAACAATTGATCCATCCATAAGGTGATGTGATTCGATCTTTGCTGCCCTGACTACAGCCAGGCAATTATCCAACACTCCTGAATGTAAGAGTGCTAGAAGATTCCCTGTTTGCTTACTGGCTGGGCCACCCCTGAATAATCTGCCGGGGGTTAAAGGTCAGCGCTCACCCCGGTTTTTATGCCTTGGTATGAATCTTAAATGTATGGATGCCGAGGAAGACAGAAGGCACCGTTCCTCCTTTGTGATGTAAGAATGGTGATGCCACTGCTTCTTAGTTCTAAGTGCTAGACATTACGCATGCGCAAATGACTTGGCCACATAGCTGGAGCCCATCCCGGACAACATAAAGTGCAAGACAGGGCTACACTTGGGCCAGGACAAAGAGTGCCTATGCATGTGTGCATATATGCCATGACATTCGTAAAATTTTATGGTTACTAAATATGATGTTCCTCATTATGCTGGAACTCTATCCAGTATAATCAGTTAGAAATTTGATGGATGGGTGAATTACTGGACTATCCAGTGAAAACTAATGATGCTATTGTTTAGCTACAGTGTACATAGTATTGTACTGAAGTATAAAATTATTTAAATACTAATGCACATTTTATGATAATATTCGTTGAAGTGTCCAGGGTCCCTGCTGCTGTTGTCTCATGCTACTCATAAATATATCTGGAGTCTTTGCCCTTTGAAGAGTCACATAACGTCAATATGGAAAAAGCATGTTTGCATCCACAATTAGGGTGATAATGAATACAGATAAGAATTTAAGTAAAATAAAATTCCATAATACCATTTTTGTAGGAATGTCATTTTTAAGGGGCATATGGGGTTTATGGATGAGACCCAGCCTTCAATCTAGTCTTGATGAGGGCTATCTGAGGGCAGCGGAACACCTGCTGAGATCTCTGGAGATAAACACACTCACTCACCGCTGCACACTGCCCCCCTCTGTTCATTGGCTGGAAGGGCCATGTGACCATTGTTCCACTCAGATGACCTTCATCACAGCTCACTCTGGGGAAAGGGGCGGCAGCGGGGGGGGGGGAGGTGGGCTGAGGTACTGCTGAAATGAAAGGAGAGAAAGGACAGATGAGGAGAAGGAAAGCGATAAGGCAGACTCCATCACTCCTACGTGTCATCGCACCACTGAAACTAAACATATCACTGGAAATGGTTAAAATGAGCCCTGAGGATTGCCGATCGATATTCCAGCCAATCACAGAGCTTTCCCCAGATATGCCGGGCCTGCGGTGAAATACTCCTGAGAACACAAGCGTTTTCTAAACAGAGGTTCCTTTGTAAGGAAAACAAGGTGAACAAATGATTATTCCAAAGAATAATGGAGATTCGCCATGACTGGATGACGGTCATACTTCAGCTAGAGTTTCATAAATGAAAAGAAATATAATAATAATAATTTACAATATACAATATTCCATGTATTAAGTGTATGTGAATTAATTTCCTGCAGGCTATCTAAAACATACAATTGTATAATTAGTGTTGCTTTGGATTATAGCTAAGTACATTATTAATTTTTCAGAAGGAACAGGGAAAATTACCAAAATTATGTTTTGCAGTGTGTGCATTCTGTCGTCCGGTAAACAATTTGCTTCAGATAGCAGGTTTGTTTCGTAACACCTCGGTTGGCGACAGTAATTTGACACACCAGTGTCCTCTACAGGTTAATACGGGAACCGCATGGCAAAAAAGTGGTTTGAAGAAGTCAATAGTGGCCTCCCTGAGGTGATTTCTGTACCTGTGGTGCTTGTGTGTCCTGTGAGATTTCATATCTGCCTTCACGTTAGTGGCGAGGAAACACCTGGCACAGTTAACCTACAAATTATAGACAAAAAGTAACAGTTATATCTCTCGCATCGTAAATTAATACATATGTGTCCATTCTCATAGTCATGAGCTTCTTGGGAATAAAAATTCTGTTCATCCCATCAAAATTTTTGTAACCCATTTTCCATTTTACGTCACGCATTTTCACTTGTATTAAACAGAAAACTATTTGACCAAGATATAAACATAATACCATATAATACCATATTCCATTATTGTTACAAAAATTAATAGCGTTGCATAACAAACAAAACGTTTTCTGTTTGCTCTTAAATCCTGGATTTCCTGACATTTTGCTGACATTTACTTCGTAAAGTATTTTGGAGGAAAAAACCATAATGGTTAAATAGGCTGTACAAATAAAATAGATTTATCGACCGTCCCACCTACTCACCATCAAACACACGTAAGCAGCAGGCCAAACGAAATGGCCTGATCTGATTGTTTCTTTACGTCAATCAGCTCCACATTCTAGCCAGTGTAAATAACTGTTGTTCTATTGAGTCGTTACCCTCCGCGGCTGAGGAAATTCAGATAATAATGATAGCTGACAGCGTTCAATTGGGGGTCATAGGGGGCGGCCCGGGGGCATGTGGATCTGAGTCAATTCCGATCTGGATTAATTATGGGCCTAATTTCCAGCCAGGTTCCTCATTACAGGCGAAGTCGCTGCCCTGTCCACAGCAGCCTTTCGTAGCTATTAGTGAGAGCTGCCCATACACACACCTTAGCACGTTTGCATATTTAGCGGAAATGCTAAAACGTTGTCTTCCAATTAAAAAATCAATCACTATTCCTTTTCCCTATGACCCTGGATTAGATTAGTGGTTATGGAGAATAGATGCATGAATATATTTTCCAAATTATAGCACAACTTCACAACTTTATCTAAGGTGTGGGGGGGGGGGGGGGGGGGGCAAAAAATATTTTTTAATATAATAATTACTGCAATGCTATATAGCAAAATACACAAAAAAACACCATTGCAACATTCAGGGGGAAATTGTAAAACCCCCAAGGACTTGTTTAGACACCAGA
>JAODKM010000016.1:884696-896652 GCA_026780845.1 Petrocephalus sullivani | reverse complement strand
ACGCCCGTACCCGTCCTGTGTTCGCCTGTTTTCGCCCTGTATACCCCTAATAAACGCCCCTCAGAAGGGCTAAACCCTACAGCCTGCATTATGGGTCGTAAATCCCGCTCCCGGCGTGACACCCAGACTAATAAAACCTCACTAATTTTTCCCACCCCACCTGTAGTTCATATCAATGACTTATTAAAAGCACTGATATTTCCTGTAACTGACTTCCTTTAATTTACATCGTTTCATATATATTTTTTAATATCTTTCTAAACTTCTCTCCCAGGGGATCAATAAAGTAAAGACTAAGTCTCCCAAATACTTTGAAGCAGTTTATATTTCTCTTGGATAGAAGTATTTATGTGAAAATTATAACGGCATTACTGCTTTTTATTGGACACCATGAACTTGAAATCAAATATCTTATTAACCTTAAAACTTCCCATTAACACTTCTCCAGAATATGCCGTCTTACATGCTTATTTCAGTTTCCCGATCAGGAAAAATATTTCACGCTAAGCCACTGTCACGGTTCATGGCGAAAGTTACTGTGATCAGCCAGATCAGGAGCATTCCTACAGGCAGACTAGTGCCTAGCACAACAGGTAAATTGTTACAGACAGACCAGTATAAATGATTGTACTGCAAAATTTACATGACAGATGTCTGTATAGCTAGGGATGGGTGTACTCCTGTATTATTCTGTAAAAGAAGTGGGCAAATTTGCCTCAGAAATTGTAAAAATTCCCATTTATTGTTAATGTAAACATACTAGAATGCATCCAGTTAAGAAAACAGGAGGGAATGAATTTAAGAAACTAAATTTCCAAATGAAAAAATAAGACTTTCAGCAGTTCACAAAGTACAGGTACAGGTACACGCACTACACATTACCGTCATCGTTCTGTAAGGACCAGTGGATGTGCACACTTTGTCAAGATTTATTGGCTGCAGTGAGTAATCCAAGAACCAAACCTGTATAGCGGTTATCAAAAGATCTCTGAATTGACTCTATAAAGACAAAAAACAAACACAGATCATTTATCAAAGCCTTTGGAAATCAAGGGTCCATTTCAACCAGAGAGGGCATTACTTGTAGCAAGACAAATTTACAGTTTTGAACCCAACCAAATATCTCAACAGAACCTCGAGTCTCACCAACACCTTCACATACATGATTTTCACATTCATATTCCAGATGTTCAGAAATATATTTGCCTTAAATGAAATTAAGACATATGAGGACAGTGACATTTGGAATTAAACGTTTCAAAAATCAATCACAACCAAGTTAAGACAAGTTAAGACAACCAAGTGATGATTCATGACTCCTTGTTTCAGTTTAGATGCTGTTAGTGGCAGTATCAGTAAGATTCATTACACTGGCATCACTGAAGGCTTAAGTTAGGATACAATAAACCTTGGGTGGGTGGTTGCGTGGGTGGGTGGGTGAAGGGTTGACTATTTTAACTCAGGCACTATATTTTGTAACTAATTTGGCACAAAAAATTAATCTCAGATTGAACCACCACCACCTCCTACAATTATCACATGCTTACCGGAATAATACTCTCCAGAGATCAAAATAACGCTAAATGCATTGCATCACAGAAGCAGGCTCTACTTAGAAAGTGTGCGAGTAGCAGGTCAAGGCTTCACACCATAATCACTGAAGAGTCTGATTCTTTGTCCAAGTTTAAAGCAGTCAGTTCCATAAACACTGGATTTCTAAAACCGTGATACATGAAGCGTACAGGAGGGAGCTGTGAGCAGGCATATTAAAGTGTCCAATTCCGACTGATTCCTAAGCGTATGATTAACAGCCTCGTTATGGATAAAACACGCACAAGTAGCCTTTCATTACATCACTCATTTTCATTCACCGACAGCAGTTAGGGGCAGCTTCATGATTAGGAATAATCCTTACTTTAAGGCACGGGTGAGGGTAGGGGGGGCAGGCAGAGTGCAAAGCCACAAATCCAGTCTGTATACTCCTGCCTCCCAGGATCACACCACCGTCGCTTCCCTAGTCACCAGTAACTAATGGACGGCCTAACAGGGTGAAGACGGCAAAGGAGGCAGTGAAAGCTCCAAGGGCTTTGAAGGTCGATATACAGCGAGGAGGAGGCAGCAGGTAAAACACTGCACACACACTCAATATACTCAAACCCAGACGGGTCTTCCCACAAACTACACGCTAAACCTGAGTCTCTTCCAGAAAACACCCAGCTCCTGTAGGTATGCAGAGTTTAAAACGCGTACATGGGTCCCTTACAGAGAACAACTTATAAGCAGCTAAGTAACATCAATAAATATGAAATAATGATACTAACTTTTCAGCATTCAGCTGCTAGCAGGCGTAAGATTCACCCCTACCCCAAAACCACACACGTTCGACATGGGCCAAGTCCAGATGGTGTCTTTACTCTCGCTATAAAATTAGGTCACATGACAAGCGGGGACACCGCCCCCTCCTGGCAGAGCTGGCAGAACCATCTCGAGCCGACACGGAGCAGCACGCTACGCGGGGCGTATGAAGGGTCCCTGGTGGGCTTGATTGCAGAGGCGGGCTCTGGCTCAGGTGGGCACCTTGCCCTTGTCCCTGTCGATGCCCTCGTGTTCCGGAACGTGCTTGAAGATGCAGTTCTTCAGATGGCACCCTTTGTTTCTCCACAGGAAACACTCGCCGGTCGATTTTTGCCTGGCCGGACAGATAAGCACAACCAAAACTTGCACGCGCCTTAAACAAAAAACGCCCGTTTCCATAAGAATGACTTTCAGCAATGAGATTAAATTGTCTGCTGCAGCATCAATAAGCATTTAAGGCTTTAGCCTTTGCTCAAGTTCAGGCACCTCTCAGTTCATGTTTTGGAAGATTATTTCGCAGGTGCACCCAGCAAATTGCTTTAAAAAAAAGTAGGACATTGGCAGGCTACTTCCAGCTCTCCGGATGGCCTCCGGGTACAATGGCAAGTGTGCTTTGGTCGTAAGCCACAGGGACTTAAGAACCCCGGCAAATTAATCATCCAGGAGCCAGTAAGAAGGTGATCCTGTAGACGAAGGCTGCAGCGTGAATGAGTTCACTGAGAGCAACAGGAGCTGCAGCACGCTAAGATCTCTATTAACCACCAATCCATCCATCCATCGGCTAACCACTCATCCTAGTGGGGGTCACAGGATTAACAGAAGCAGTAGGAATAAATTATCCAATTATTCAGCTAGGCCAATATGAGAGGCACAGGCTGGCGAGTTCACAATGGGCACATTAGTCAGACAGAGCTCACTCCCAGGACGGCTACTCACCCAGATGGAGAGAGGACGTGAGCCGCGGTCACCGCCTCCCTGGACCCGCCGAGGTGCGAGTGGATCCTGTCAGGGTAGCGAACAGACAGCTTGATCCCTTCCAACACCATTGCCTGCGGTTTAGGAGAGAAGACAAGCCACCGGTTACAGGGACATGATACAGCATCAAACGCTGCGCACCAACCAGGTGACTACACATTAAGCTGATTTTTTTTATTTATTCATAAGTTTCCGTATTCTTTATAACCTCCTGTCCCCCTAAATCACACCTGTAATGTCGCAGAGAGCCACAGACAGCTTGTTTGGTGACCTTCTACAGAGCCATACAGCCATGCATTATGTTCTCATAATGCATGACGATGCCCTGGATTCACCAAAGGACAACGTGCAATACAAATGCCCTGACTGTGATAGAGTCACTTCCAAAGCTCAGATCTTCAGCTACAAGACCACCCTGCACCCACCTGACGCTGGGAAATGCATTACCTATGTGCCTCACAACCCTGCAGGGTCACTAGGTTTTTGAAACAGGTGGACTGCAGTTCCGGAATGGGACAAAGGAGGGATGGGGTCACGTTTAACAGTCATCCCTCCATCATTTCGTCATTCCTGAGACTGACATCACTTACGAGAGGCGTCCTTGCATTACGCACGCTATTCGTACATCCCAGCACACCAGGTAAACAAATAACACCATGCCAGTCGTGGTCTCATTGTCAAACAGCAGTACCCATCATATATGCGCTCGCAACAGAAACTAGGGCAAAAAAACAGATTATCCTAACTTAAAATTCTCCAGGTGAACAGAGCGGGAGAAATTCTCACGTTAAGTTTGACGATGGCCACTTCACAGTATTCCTTCTTGGTGTAGTTCACAAAGGCGCATCGTCTTTTAGTGAGCAGCTTGATGCTGTGGATTTCACCAGCTCTGCAAAGAAAGTAAATGCAGAACCACGTCAAAGGGGAAAGGGACTAGGGGCCAGATCCAGCCGACCAAGCAGAGACCAGCAGGGAAATGACTGTGCGGTTGCATTTCCTTCAGTCGGGGTGGCATGACGGGCCGTTACTTACGAGCTAAACAGCCTCTTCAGTGTGTTCTCTGTGACAGAAGGGCTGAGGTTTCCGACCCATACCGGAAACAGGTCTCTGTTGGGGAGATCGCACTTCAATTGGCATTTTCAGCTACATTTTTCACCCAGGATAGAAAATTCCTAATCCTGGCACCGTGATTGTAACACCCACCCGACAATCTGACAGAAATCCCCCATCCACACGATCGTGAAAAGTTGTTCTTTTACATCTACATCAGTGGAATCTAAATGATCAGTTCGCCCATCTCACTTAATCATTTGGCCCCAGAGAGAGCCGGTTTGGCTACTGTTTGGACGAGGCCCTGTCTAGGGCACTTACACCTGCTTCTGACCCTTGGCAGAAGTCACCATGGCTGCGGTGTTAGCTTTGGATACAGCTACGTTCTTGGGGAGAGGCGATGCCTTCTTCCTCTCATTGACGATCCATTCCTCTTCAGCAGGCTGGCAGGTCTTAATGACATCTGCAAAAGCCAGGGATCGTTTTAGGGCGTCAGCCAATACAACGTTACAGGAAGACCAGCACCTCACCGCACTACCTTGACAAGTGGTTGGATGATGGAAAAATGGTTAAAGAAAGCACTCCTTTTCACTTTCACCAGATTTACCACAATTAAATAACACACCGCGAGCGATTCCTCAAACCTGCAGGATGCGTACCAGGAATGTTGGAAAGCACTTCAAGGGCCTTCTCTACCGTGCCGTGTATTATCAGCGCGTTGGTGCTCTGCTCTCGGGTGAAGCCCATGTCCTGCCGGGGAGGGAAGCAGCTGTCAGGTCATTGTTAACCTGGGACCTGTGAAACAATATCTGGAAACGACGTCATAGCAGCCTACCGCAGAAAGGCTCAGTCGCTTCTTATATGCTTATATCTATATACCATGGAGTTCAACACTAATTCAAAAATTACCATGAGCTGCATTATCTGAACTTTCATCAGTTCCTGAGCAGCATCACTGCTTCTGCTATCCTGCTTCAGCACCTCCTTGAAAGCCAGCAGGGCCTCGGCGTACCTCTGCAAGGAGACAACACCAACCAGGAAGTTTGCAGCAAGGCGAGAGAGTCATGATCTTGTTACGCATGAATGATCTAATCAAAGAAATTCATATGTACACTCCGTGAAGTTGACTGATTTGACAAGACTAACTCTGTTGATTTACCAAATAGGGACATACACGGGGTGCTTATGCGGGAATGTCGAAAAACCACCGAGACTGCATAATAGCCAGCTCGAGTCTGCCGAACGGAGTGAGGAAAAGTGAAGGAGGTAAGGTCAACAGGAGGACAAGTCTGACTGATACAGCACTCCGCGTTCGAAACAGAAGTTAGATGAAGGATCCGGTTCTTTGGAGAAATTGAGAAGCATTGCAAAATGTTTAGAGAAGTTAGAAAGTCCAGAGGTGATCCAAAGTGCATGCTGACCCAGGGAAGTACCAAAATAGTTGCTAGGAGGATCATGCAAAGCTATGAAGGTGAAATTATTTTTAGACCAATCTAAGTGAAATGTATGGATATGCCACGTGTCATTGAAATGTAAATAACATGTAATCATGCGCAAAGGAGTGGAGCCACTCAGAGAACTCTTAGATGTGACTCCCTCTGTGCACCGTGAACAAAGCAATCTAGCACTGAAAGGAACTTTCCTCCTGCCGGTTGTTTGACTATTAACTTGTCGATCTGATCTTTCTTCCAGCACGAGGGTTACCACTGCTTATTATACTGTTAAAGATTTCAGGTTGTCAATAGGATGATTCAGGCTACTTAACGATGCATGCAGACAATTATCATCAAACCCCATCCAGTCACCCACAGGCCGAGGGTGTGTCCGTGGCAACCCGGTTACCTTGAGCCCAGTCAGGGCTCTGCCCTTCCTGTAGAGGCCTTTGATCCAGTTTGGGTTCATGGTGAGCGAGATCTCGGCGTCTGTGAGAGACTTCTCATATTGCTGCATTTTCTCGTAGCAGAAGGAGCGGTTCCCAAAGAGCCTGGGACACACGGACAGACACCAACTAAATCTCAAGAAGGGCTCTGACTTGACATGAAACACAAGCAACCTAACCTCTAGAACAATGTTTCCGTATCTGCTCCTTGGGGACCCACAGTCCACGTTTTTGCTCTCTCCCAGCTCTGGAACAAAAATGTAGACTGTCTTGGCTGGGAGCCCGGAAGGACGCAAAAACGTGGACCGTCTTCGGGTCACCAAGGACCAAATTGGGAAACTGCTCTAGAACAGGGGTGGGCAGAATGGACCGTTGTGTATGCAAGTACTCGCTGCAACTCCTCATTGGCTGAAAAGTCTTCACACCTAGTTTTGAACAGCTGATCTAAAAGTAATCCCAAAAACCTGTATACTGGGCATTTGTGGGTAAGACTGCCCACCCCTACTGTAGAACCATTCAATATTTCTGACAGGCTCAGGATTCAGATAAAGGCCTTAGTTCTTTGAACAGAAAAAGCAGCTCATTACAAATGTATCAGAAAGCCACTGGACCCAAGGCATTGCTGGAGAAAACGCACATCTGTATGTATCTGAAATGCCTCGGCATGTGGGGTCTCCATGACAAACTCGAGTGGCCGATTTCGGCAAATACGAGTTCATTCTCATTAATGTCTTGTTAAGAGCTTCTAACCCAGACACCAACAAGTCACCAGAGAAAACAGACTTCAGCCAAGAACCCCTAAGGAGAACCATACTAATTCCGTTTGCTGCTCCAGCTAAGGGGTCCTGGTCACGATGGGCCCACTGTACTTTTTGCGTCTGAACTACTGAAATCATAATGCTGACACTCAATGGAAAATTCAGGAGGACACTGTTAAAAACTCATTAATGTCCTTCAAGCAAAGCTTTTATTCTTGCTGCACATATTTATATAATGAATTAATAGTGTACACAGTGACTAAGCATTCATTCTTATGATTTATGTAACAGTTACATGCAAGTTAAGCCCTGGTCCTTACCGATACTCCTTGGGGTTACATTTGATGGCGTCTGTAAAATATTTCACTGCTTGGACGTAATCCCCGATGCTGGCCAGGGAGTTCGCCACAGCTGAGCAAAGAGACAGGAAATGAGGGCTCTCCTGCCTTTACAACACCCGCCCCACAAAGCGACACACTACGGCAGGAAGCTCACTGGCCAGCTGCATGCTCTTCAGGATCATCTCCTCCGTGTCCGAAGGCACCTCACTCTGCAGAACGAGTCCATAAGGAGCACCTGTGAGTATCCTGGAGACAGGGCCGGTCCCACACACCCGACGCCGCAAGAATCCACATGCTACACATTAACCAACATCTTCAGTACTTTGTGGATCCACCAGACCTGACATTCATAGGTTTACCACGGTGTTAGTGAATAACCATCGCCATGGCGGCCATTAAGACTAAACGGGTGCTGCTGAGAGAGAGAGAAGTGGTGTGGGGTTTGCGCTCATTTCCTGGTCACCTGTGCAGCCCCCTGACACTGCGGCTCCCGCGACACTTTCCGTGGGCTGGAGGACACTCGCGCCTTCTCTCTTTTCTCTGCTTTAGGTTTCAGGTCCATTTTACGCTGTGCTATAGAAGCCGCTTTCGACACAAAGGTGCTGCTCATGTCCAGTTCCTGGTCAGACAAAATAAAATTCAACCTGTTTATTCTGGAAAGATGACCCAATAGACCATCAACATGACTTGCCATACTGTATGTTATTTATATTCTACTCAGACTTAAAATACCAGCAGCAGGCAGAAGTCAAACAGAATAGTCTGTACCTCCAAGACACTACCATCTTCGTCCTCGTTCTCCTCCTCATCAGCTACATCTTCAGCCTGTGTGGGTACTGATACAGCACCACAAAGCTTTTCATTAGGTGTACAATCCTCAGGTTTACTCTGTACGGCCTCTGCTTCTGAGCACTGCAGGGAAAACGGGAGAAATCAGCAGCGAGGCAGCAAAGGCAAGCGCCCAACACGAAAATTATCTGGACTATTCCGCGATAACAAGATCCCTCCCAGCAACAGATGGCACACCTGAAATGATATTTACCCACCAATACCGCAAGTTAATCTTTAAAGTGCACAGGCCTTTCATTCAAAGACTCTTATTCTAAAGCCGCCACTTACCTCTGCATCCGTACTCCTGGCCTCTTTTTCGTTGTCCTTTAACTTTTCCAGTCTCTTCCGCTCTTTCTGCCTCTGTTGGGGTTGAGCATAAGCCTTAAAATTCATTAAATCATTAAAGATTCAATACAATGCAGTTGAAAGGACAAAAAGAAGAAATATTCAATTTACTAAGGAGAAAAAATATCAAAACACACTCAAGTAAATTATTTTCCTCCCCCAGAAAAACTAAAACGTGCCGTTGATTTTTTCAGAGACTATGGGAAAGCCACGGGCGAGTGACTAACCGCCTGACACGGCGCCTCGATAGCGCCCCCTTCCTCTCACCGTGCTGCTTGCTTACCATTTTCTTAAGCCTCTTCTTTTCTGCCTTGTCCTTACACTTCTGCTCCTCGTCCGCTAGTTCTTTGGCTATTCTGTCGGCCTCCTGGGACAGCAGAGGAGGATTCGCATTCTCATACCACCAAGCGACCTTCCGGCTCCGCCCACGTCTGACCGGGCTGACACCGTCAGCAAAGTACAAACATGCTGGGCAGCCAATCAACATGTCAACTGCGCGCAAGGTCAGCTGGAGAACTACTAATGAAGGCTTTTTCCCATTGCACCCATCTTTAAAACAGTCACATGTGGTTCTTTTTGCACATAAGCAAAAGACAGCCACTATTAATATTTTGGACAAGTCATATTACTTTTAAAAGGCATTTAACACAGTAATCAACGCACAACATGCATAATATTTGCTCTACTTTATCTGTGGTAGAAAAGCAAACATTTAAATGAAAATGCCCCAGAGAGGGCCGAATGAGTGTCTCTCTCTCACACACACACACACACACACACACACACACACACACACACACAGTGGGTTGGGGGTCAAACCTCCTTTGCATTTTCCCTAGCTGGAATTAACCCCCGCTGGAACAGACGGGACTGGCTTGGGCCAGGCTGCCTTAACGCCTGTCGATCTAGAAAGTTTTTTGTGAACCCGCAGTACGGCTTCCCGCTGCCATCGTCGTCGTCGTCGCTGTCCTCTGTAAAGTTGTCCTCCTCATAATACTCATTGGCGAGATCAAAGTCTGGAGATAGGGCAGGGGAACATGCCTTAATGACACACTCATCTTTATCAGCAAAGATTTCAGTACGGCTGGCCGCCACCGAGAGTGGTTACCGGCGTAAACACTCTAAAGTGCAAATTGTGCAGTCTGCTGCCAAATTAAATACAATATAGAAATCAATCACAAATATACCCCAACTAACCATTTGAAATATACAATGGAGCACAGATACTCAAATAATTATTAACCAATCTTTAAAAATAAAACAAAAATCGGAAGACATCTAGTTTGTACAAATGTCAGTGGTCAGACTAGCCTTCCATACATTGTACTCTGCAGTCTGGTCTCACTCTTCCTTCAGTGTGAAGTACAGCAACCCTTCACATTTGCCAGGTTTAGCCCATGACACTCCACTAGCCTGAACGATAGCATAACTAGTCTATTTGCCACCACCACCAGCTGGCCAAGAAATCCCAATGCTAGAAATCCCTGCACACACATACTACTGTTTTTTTATAAAGAAAACGAGACAATTCTCAACCTGCTTAGTGTGTGCGTGATATATCCATCAATCCATTTGCAGTAACAAATATTATGCATCGCTAATTTTTGCATATTATACAATTTTGTGAGCCTAATCATTTTCAGTAGTTTTTGGCTTATGTGTCATCTGCAAGTTTCTGAGATCTTTCAGCACGCTCCAATGATACCGGTTTAACCTGTCACGGCTGACTCATGAACCGCCATAACCGCGAATGTGAAATGCGTGGATGTGAAGCGGTTACTGTATTTGCACACAGCCGACATGACCGCTCAGACGCACATGTGCTGCTGAACGACTAGCCCTCACGTGACCTTCACTTGTTTATGGAACGTTGCACTAAGGCTATAAGCATTATTGCGATTTTTCAGACTAGACCCATTACTGACGGAATATTGGATCGGTTTCTTACTCCTCCCCGATATGTGATCTGGTATTTTTTGTGGGTATCAGGGCTCTACGCTATTTTTTTTTTTTCCTGGGGCACTTGTGCCCTTAAGTTAAATGTAGGCGCTCAAACAAAAATTTGGGAGCACAGTCAGTTATGATTTTTAAGCACTTCAGATTAATGCATCATTATAATACATATGCGAGTGGAATGTAAAGGTTAAGAATGACAGAAAAAGCTGCTGTGGAACTATTTTTATGTCCGTATTCTAGAAATCTTTCGATGTTGTATCATAGATCACATTACAATTAATACTGTAATTAAGTCTGACTTGTTAATGAATGCATCCCTGTGGCGTAAATGCCGAAAGGATGCGTTGTTTTATACTACGGCATCACGCTTCATATGCAGGTTTCCCGACACAAAAAGAGAGGAGCCTACAAAGGATATTGGAGCATCCTTGCAAAACAGCAGATTGCCAGCCCTCTCTTATTGAAGCCACTCGAAATCCTGCACCCAGCCATGGTTAAATCGGTACCCCTTCACTTCACCAGCCGTTCTGATCTTCTTCCTCGTTTATATTTTTATTCTCCCGTTTCGGTGCGTTTGATAAAAAAAATATATATATTAATAAAAAATATTTATGTTGTATGTTGGCAGTTCTTCCCGCGCTCTTGACTTTGAGAAAACTTTTTATCTCCGTATCGCTACAGAGGTACATGCAGATTGTCAGGTTCTGAAGCAGCCAATTGTAGCGTGAAACGCAACTGGCTTATAAATATATGCAAATGTGGCAGCGTTCGCGAGACTTGTGACTCGCTCACTCAGTGCACTTTCTGGGATTTCACGTGATTTTCTTAGACGATGGTTAGAAGTCACTCGCACCAGTGCGCCTAAATCTTTTCTCATGTTCGCACACCGACACTTTTACGTACATATGCAAGTGAAATGGGCGCACTGTAGAGCCCAGGGTACCACTGATAGGTCTAGCGGGTAGTGGGGTTCAGACTGGTGCCATCGCTAATCCCTGGTACCGGAGGATCCTCTGCTAATGCTGGTAGCAGCCCACCAGCCTGTGGACACAGCTTTCCTGCTATTCAGTGCACAGGAATTAGCTTTTTACTTATTCATTCAGTGACTAGCTAAATGATTTGACTTTGATGGGTAATATTAGGAGATCAAAAACAGACCAAAAAGAGTATCACACTATTAGTGACAGGTAAACATCTCTCCTTACCGTAAAAGGGGCCAGAAGTAGGCCCCATGAAGTCAGGGGGACGGACAAGCATTCTATAATCATGAAAGGCTTCCTAAAGAAAGAAAGAAAGCATATTAGTCATTGGGCTATGCCAGCCTAATTAACTCTAGTGCAAATAAGCACCTTTGTTTTCAAATGTCACGTGCAATCAAGAATCAGAAAATATCCAGCACTGTCTGGATTATATTACAAAAATTTATATTTATATATATATATATATATATATATATATATAGTACT